>VXAL01010538.1:16081-41539 GCA_013399475.1 Chauna torquata | reverse complement strand
TGAGGGCTCTCGGCATGGCGGGGCCCGGGCCGCCCCTTCCGGCGCCGGCCGGACGCCGGGGCCCTCCCCGGGGCGGGCCCAGACGGGGCCCGGCCTTCCCCGGCGTAGGCCCAGGCCAGGGGTGGTGCGAGGGGATCCCCCCCGCACACCCACCAGGCCCCACGTCGCGGGGTGGTCCCCACAAGGCCTTAGGCCGGCTGGAGCCAGCCCCGCCACCGTCGGTTTTCCAGACCCCCAAACGCCGCCATTTCGCACTCCTGCAGCCAGAGCCCTCAAAAATGCCCCAAGTCCTTCAGACCCCCAAATGCCACCATTTTGCATTCCTGCAGCCACCTCAAAAAAAGCCCCAAATTCTTCAGACCCCCAAACGCCACCATTTCGCATTCCTGCATCCAGCCCACCCCTCAAAAATGCCCAAATTCTCCAGATCCCCAAACGCCTCCATTTGGCATTCCTGTGGCCAGCCCCCTCAAAAATGCTCCAAATTCCCCAGACCCCCAAACGCTGCCATTTTGCACTCTTGCAGCCACCTCAAAAATATCCCCAAATTCTTCAGACCCCCAAACACCACCATTTTGCACTCCTGCAGCCAGTCCTCCCCTCAAAAAAGCCCCAAATTCTTCAGACCCCAAAATGCTGCTATTTTGCATTCCTGCAGCCCAAATCCCATCCAGCCCCCAGGAGCCCCCCAGGACCCAGCGGCTCCACGCAGCAGCCGCAGCTCCCGGCCTCAGCACCCCCAGGCTGCAGCCCCCTCTTTCTCCCAGAGCTTTGGGCTTCGCTCTTCTGCGGGCTGAGGTCCGGGGAGCCTGCACTTGCGTGCTTTGGGGAAGAAGCCGTGGCAGCCGTCTCCATTTTGGGGTGCGAGCCCCTGTTGCCGCTCACCCCACTCGTCCTCGGTGTGGCCGTGCTTTGTCTCCAGCCCACGCTGTGTGAGGAAACCGGCAGCAGCGCAGGGAAAGGTCCAGTGCCGGAGCACAGCTAGCCCACGGCAGGTCCCTGCCATTATTCAATTGAAGGAAAAAGCAAAGAAAAAGCAGCTGCAACAGCACAAAGAGCAAAAAACTGAAGCCACGTGAAGGAAAAACCCTGAGACGCCGAGCAGGGCAAAGTTGTCGCTCCTTTCCAGATGGGAGAGCAGCACGTGCAGCGGCGGTTTGGCTCCATGCAGGCATTCGGTGAGGCCCCACTCCCATCCTGGCACCCTCAGCTCCTCCAGGGGAGGGGAAGCCCAAGAGGAGGAGGAGGATGAAGAGCGGCAGCGGGGAGCAGAGCCCTGGGAGCAGGCGCGGGCGGCCCCTGCCGCACTCTGCGCACGCAAGCAGAAGGTCCGGTTAAAGAAGAATATCAAACCAGCCGAACTAGGTGTTTTATTAAATGTATTAATACACATTTTCAAAACGATCTGCGGTTTCGTTGTCGCCTCCTCTAACGCGCGTTGCCCTCTCCACACCAACACTTGAGAATATCAACCCAACAAACCCGATTCATCTTACAGGCACAGGGAAAGAAAAAGCAGCCGGTATTTACAGCGGTTTGGGAACAACAGCAGCTCACCCTCCCGCGGCCTCAGAGCACACTCGGTTATTCTGCAGGGTTTTAAAACAAAACAAAACAAAAAAAACCAGAAGAACAAAAACAAAACGACGCACATTATTCACATTATCCAACAGGCCTCTCAAGCCTGCACAGATCTCTCGGTGGGCAGCGGTGCTACATGGTGCGCGTACGGCGACGTGAGGGGCGAGCAGGACGCGGCGAGCGGCCGAGAGCTCCCCGGCGGGTGTCCGTGTGTCCGTCCTCTCGGCGGTCCCGCAGCCGTGCTGGTCAGCATTGCGTGGCGGGCGGCCGCAGTCCCCTCTGGCTCCTCTTTGGGAAGCCGCGTCCATGACGAGACACACCGTTTCATGCTTTGTTTAAAAAATACATGTTTATTTCTTTTGTTTTCCTTATAAGGTGAAATACAAAAGTTAAAGCATGGTTAGGGGATTGAAATCACAGACACGGGAGGAAAAAAAAAAAAAACAACGCCTTCATGTCCCAAAATCACCGTGTGGTTTTTACATATGTACAGTGGTGCCTTCGTTACGGCCGACGTTTTAAAGTAACAGCACAGAGTAAAATGAAAAACCTCCAAACAGAAAAACACGCAGCTTCCACTGTTAAAATATTTCGTGTTTTTTGCCTTTTCTTTACATTAAGGTTTCCCTTATCACAAGTCCTTTCACTTCAACTGACCTCAAAAGCCACCGCGGAGCACCGGGGCGCCAACCCCTGCGCTGGACAGCGAGCAGCCACCCTCACCTCCCATCCGAACATGGCCGGACTCTGAAATCACCACTTTAAGCAAGAGCAGCAGAAATATTATTCACATTCTTGTATCTAGAGGGAAAAGGTGGTTGGAGTTAGCGCTGGCTCTGTCCCTGCGCCGGAGCCTCCCGTGCGCTCAGCACACCACGGCCCCGGGACAGCCCCGCGGCGGGACAGCAAGGGACCCGCGCGCCTGAACGCCGCCTCTCAACAACGCAACAGCCCACGCGCGAGCCGGCGCCACGGCCAGGGTTTTGTGGCCAGAACCTGGACATGAGGAAGACCCGCAGCGGCTGGAGCCAGGCGTTTAAGGGTTTGGGGCGCAGGGAAAGGACGAGCAGCCCCGCGCACATCTCCGTGCCGGCGCCCAGCCCGTCGCGCCTCCAAACGCCCTTTGCTGGCTTCTTCCCTGCCACGATTCACGGTTGTGCCGTGAACACGCTCACGGCAGCACGGAGCGAGAACCACGTAGAGGAGGTTCGGCACCAGCACCAGCTCCGCCGGGCTCTGGGGAGCCCCGGCACCTCCTGGAGGCGGCCGTGCCGAGCACCCCGGCCAAAACCAGCGTCCGCCGTGGGAAGAAGGGCAAAACCTCACAGCCTGCCATCGCTTCCTCGCGGGCACACGCGCCATACGCCGTTTGTATTAAATAAAACGCAGCCCGAGCACACGCAACAAAGAAATGATCTGCCATTTTCTCGTTTTGTAATTTTTATGTAGATATTTAACCCTACACCTTTATCAAACATATATTGAATACTACCAACTAAAAGAAAAAAAAATCAAGTAAAACTCCAACTTCATATAAAAGCCCCCTGCACACGGCGGCAGAGCCGTCCCTACGGAAAGCACACAGGGAGGAGGGAGCCAGGCATCGTCCCATTTCTCTGCATGCAGGTTCTCTCTCTCATCTTACAGTCTGTGAGTTTTAAACAATCAAAGAGATGTAATTAAAAAGTGATTATATATACACACATATAAAGTCAAACAGTGTTCCCAGGGAAAAAAAAAAAAAAAACACAAAAAGAAAAAAAAAACAACAGACAACAGACTTTTCCAAATGTGGTGAAGCTCTACGGTAGGGGCCACGAGCGAGCGAGCGGGCTGCTGCGAGCCACGCAGCGCGGAGGACGCTGCGACCGGGTGGGCGCAGGGAACGTGCGCCCGCGCCGGGTCTGCCGGACCCAGCTCTGCGTCCCTGCCGACCACTCGACAATTCCCTGGTCTTTCGGGCAGAAACCCGTGCGGCAGCTGGGGAGCACGCGAGCCAGAGCCCGCTGCCTGAAACCAGACCACGGAGTTCAAGGTTCCCGAGGCAAACACCATGCGTGGGCAGCCACGTAGCACGGACACGGAGGGTTTTTTATTTTTCCTGTTTTTTCTTTTTTCTTTTTTTTTGCCAGCCAGGGGAGGATGCCCTGCAGGTGTCGGCAGAGAAGGTGCCTTGCCCCCAGGAAAGGCACGGGAAGGGCTGGTGTTTCCGTCACCACCGAAAGCGCTTGGACCCCTTTATTCTTCCCTACCAGCAGCAGAGCTCCTGCCCCCAACCTTTCCTTGTGGCCTGACACGGGCTCAGGGGACTCGGGAGGCAAAGCAATTTGGTAATCAGCTAAAATAACATCCCAACATCGCGCATTTGATGTTTCTCTTGTGTTTTTTTTTTTGTTTTGTTTTTTGTTTTTGTTTTTTTTTAAACTACTACTGGAAGTTTTATTACAACAGCAATACTTCTTTTCGTTAAAACATTTTTCTAGTCTCGCACCAACTGGGTGGCTTAGGAAATAAACAACCAAAAAATACAGAACATTTAATTTAGGAAAATGTTATGGGGCTCTCAATGGTGGGGAAAAGGAAAAAAAAAAAAAAAGAAAAACCAAGTGAAAGCGCTACTCCACTCCTCTCTACAACGTCCGAATACCTTCACTCAAGAGATGGGCGTCTGCTTCAGTACCTGGGGGGGAAGAACGGGCGTTTTGGTGCAAAGAAGGGGGAGCCCCTCCCGAAAGGCGGCCGAGGCCTCTTCAGGCTGTGAAAGGGGTCTCTGTTTATGAAGGGCTCCCTGGGCCTGAAGTCTGCCCGCGGGTTCCTGACCATCATCCCACCGCGGTTCGCACTGTCTCTGTGAGCGGGGCCGATGGGGGTGACGCTGCGGGTCGGCCCCAGCTGCTCTCTGGACAGGGAGGCCAGGCCCACGCCTTCGCGGACGCGGCCCAGGGGCGCGCCGCCGCCGTGGTCCCGCTGGGGCTGGGCCGCCGGCTCCCTGGGTCCCGCGTGTACGTTAAAATGCTCTTTCATCGTCCCTTGGTGAACGGTACCGTGCTCCTTGGAGAAGGCGCCGCCGCCGTGCTCCACGGCGATGGGAGGCGCGGGGAAGGGCACGCCGCCATGCTCCCCGGCCGGCGGCGGCTGCGCAGGGAAGGGGACGCCGGCGTGCTCCCCGGGGACGGGGGGAGGCGGGGGCGTGGGGAAGGGGACCCCGGTGTGCTCCACGGAAGGAGGTGGGGGCACGCCGTGGGGCAGCGAGAGCGGAGAGGAGGTTTCTTTCGAGAAGGGGTTAGTGTGATCCACGGGTGGCATGTGCGGAGGAACCGAGTGATCCCTCGGGAACAGGCTGCCGTGATCCTTGGGTGGAGCGGCCGGCGGCCCGGCGGGCGGACCAACTGGATCCCTCTGGAAAGGAGTCCCGTGCTCTATGGGAGGAGGCGCGATGGGAGGTGGCATGTGGTGGTCGAAAGCGGGGCTGAAGTTATTCGTTCTGAAATTGTTTACGCTCTCCTGAAAGGGCGGCACGTGCTCCTTGTACTGCGCCTGAAAGCTGCCCATGCCGCTGCTGCTGCCCATGCCGGACAGCTCCGACGCGCTCGAGGGCCCGTTATCGAACGCGCTCCCTGTGTTGCTTATCTCGAACCACCCTGCCCTGCTCGCCTCTCGCCCGTGTCCTCTGCTTCCTTTCCCGAGAACTCGGATGGACTCCACGGTCTGGATCGGCTCTCCGGACATGCCCCTGCTCGATGCGTTGTGGTAACCCAGCGTTTCAATGGGGGCTCCTTTCTCCTCGGTGCTGTCGGGTAAGTCCAAGCAGGACGACGACACCCTTGTCTCTATGCGGTAGTGCTCCTCTTGCTGCTGCTGCTCTCCTTTGGAAACTCCAGCCTGGCCGTGGCCGGACAAGCTAACCCCTTCGCTCGAGCTACTTTTAGAAATCTGGCTGAAATGCTTCTCCTCGGAGGGCTTACGGGACGCGTTCTTGAGCATGTTCTTGAACTCGATCGTTGACGTGGCAGAAATGGAAGAACCCAACGACTTGTCCACGTTTGCCGTGGGTGGCCTGCCCGCGGGGCTGGAGAGAGTGCTTTGAGAAGAAAAAAGCGACCGGTGGGGAATCGAGTGGGGCGAGTCTGGGTATTGCTTCTGTGAGAGGCCAGAGTGCACCACAGATTTTGATAAGTTGTTATGATTGGAGTCTGGTGTGAAAAACACATCATTCTTACTGGGCGAAGGGGAGCCGTCCGAGGTGGAGTCGTTCCCCCTGAGGCCGTAGCTCCCGTACATCCCTGGAGATGTCGACAGCGGGTCACAGCTCTCGCTCTGATCAAGAATAGACCTCATCGACTGAGGAAAAGACGACTTGACGCTAAACTCCTGTGATCTTTGACTGTAGCTAGACAGGACCGGCTGGTACTCTGCACCTTCAGATAATTTACTTGATTTCAAAATAGACTTTGCGGGCTTTTTCTCCAGGTTTAACATGGCAGACGGGGGTGGCCCAGAGTAATCAAAGTCACGGTAATCTTCGTCTTCTTGAAAAGACGTGTCTGGATAAAACTTCTCCTGTGAGGAGTCCATTAAAGAGGAGGGTATTTCCATGTTATCTGCAGACTGCTTGTACATGCCGGCTGGAGAATCTCTGCCGAGGCTGAAGGGCCGGTAGGTGTGTACAGAGTTGGAAAGTTCTTGGGGATATCCATCGTCCCTGCTCTGAAGAGGCGACCTCGTGCTGCTGGGAGTAGAAGAACCAGGGCTCATGATTTTTGACAGCAAGGAGATCGTGTCAACATTACTTGACGTCGGCTTATCCATCATCTCATCCTGGGTAGGCGTCCCACTTCGCTCATCGCGCACTGGTGTTCCATCCACATTGTCCATGGAAGTGCTGGTAGGACCACGCTGAAAGTCAGACGAGTGACTTTCTGTTGCGATGTTGGACCCTAAGCTGCTTAAAATTGGAATATTCAAGTTTAGACCACTGAAGCCGGGATTTCCCTTCAAGAAATTGTGTATCTTCATCTCCAGGCTTGGAGAGGGGGGCTCTGATTCCAGCTTCGCCTTTGAAATTTCAGAGGATTGACTCATTGAGGTGTCTGTCGGTAAAAGGGAAGAAGGACTGGTAGGGTGGGAACTGGAAAATCCCAGGGAATTGGTTGGCGGCTTAAAACTAGAACTTGAAAGCCCTGCGGTATGTCCAATGGGAGCCTTATTGACTGAAGTTGAGGAAACCTCAGCAGTTGATGAATTTGGAGAATAACCAAAATTTTTGGATATAAAGGACTGAGTGTTGGAAGGAATATTCCTTCCCTTCACGCAAGGAACAGTTGTGTTGGCTGGTGATGCTGAAGTGCTCTGTGATGCAGTTTCGCTTGACTGAATGGTATTTCCAGCAACACTCTGAAGTAAGGATGACAAACCTGGAAAAAAGAATGCTGCGTTCAGACATTCAGGTAAGAGGCAGGAGAACTTGAACCACTGTCAAGGGAAAGACTTCTGTATTTATATTACAGATGCTCCTTCAGACTACTTCATCTTTAGCCAGGAAAATGACTTATTTTGCTGCATTAATATTAACCCTAGTACCCACAGAGGTACAAACTTTTGCCAGAGCCTCAAATTAACCTATAAATATAAATTACAACATACATCTGAGTAAGTTAGGTAATAACTCATCCTGGCTTTATAGCCAAGGATAAAAGGCACACACACTGCACTACTGACCAGGGTTGCAGAAGTAGGAATAGCACCTTTGAGAAGTTTTCTGCTCTAACCTCTAAAAAAGCGCTCTCAGAAGCACAAAGAAACCACGACAACCTCATCTGGTCTCCTTTGACATTCAGTGTTCTCCCATGAAGTGCTCCGTATAAATGCCCTTAGGTCACATCAAAAACGTGAAGACGTACAGAAAGGTAACAAAACACACCGGTCCAAAATGCTTACGTTACCTGAGAAGGTCACCTACATTTGCCAAAAATGCAATACATTTCAAGTAAGATTTTCTCCCTTCACTTTCGCTGTAGGACTGCACAGCAGCACGCGTCAGTGCTGACACTGCCATCAAAAGCACAGTTAGACATTCACTCAAAATCCACTCCAGTACCTTGCAATGCTGGTGCAGTCTGAGTCTGGGTTTTGGAGAGAGCAGACAGAATACTTTCAGGTGTTATTTCAACTTTAGAGAGAATATTTGCTAATGGATTTGAAGGAGCAGATGGAGTCCCCATGACAGGAGTCTTCAGGCCAGTAGTAAGAGCTGTTGGGCTTGTCGGGGTTCCTGGAGAAGGTCTTGACGCAGGACTGACACCTAGGATGGAAGCAGACACTGCTCACGTACGCTGATACGTTAACAGGAGCTTTTTTGCCTCACGTTTTCCACAGATACAACTGCAGCAGAGTTCCAGTAAGCGTGAGCAAGGAGAGGCTCACGAAGCCAACAGTTATGTGTCAGAGAGACTGAGCCGATTTTTAAGTAATAACTCATTCATGTTTATTTTGCAACTACTTAGCTTTAAAAGATTACAAAGCAAAACTCCTTTATTAGCTCTTCAAAACCAAACACCTGTGGTAGCATCACTTCAGCACTCACCTGTGTTTTTCATTACAGAAGTTAAACTGCTAAGAATGGAGCTGATCTTTGCCAGGTCAACATTAGCGAGGTTGGGCAACGCAAGTGCTGGCGATGGAGGGACAGGCACTGCGCTCACCACCTTTGGAGCCGGAGGAGTCGGAGGAGTCTGGGCAGGTGTCGTCACAGTCACCGAGGTTGTACCTACGGCAGCAGTAGATGGCACCACTTTGGGGACATTTTCAGTCTTCACAGGTGCTGAAGTTGGAGCAGCCTGCTTCTCCTTCCTCTCTTCCACTGCATCAGGGAGGGCAGGGGGAGAACAAGATCAGAATTATCTCTCTGTCCTTAAGGGATTATTTAAGGTACAGGATTTTCAATGTGGCCTTCATTTAACCCCAGTTAGGGAATTTAAGTGGGACTCCCTTAGGTTATATAAAAAGCATTCTGATGAGTGGTGTGGGAGATGGGAATAATCAGCCAGATCAGGACTTCCCTGCTGGGGTTGGAGGACTGGTGCAGGAGACTGAAGCCCAAGTGCACCATCCGCAGCCCAGCAAGGGTTTTGCACATGCTCTACATCCCAAACGAGGCTCCAAAAGGGTGTTTTGCCCAGATGCAATTTCTGCACAATTACTCTGCTGCTCCCACAGAACATACCAATAATTTTAGACGTATCGTCCTCCACATCAGAGAGTTCCATGTCCTCCACATCCCGATTATCTGTCACAGGCTCTGGTGATACCGTCTTGCGGCTTCCGACTGCTGGAGAACGCGAGTTATCCTCCTCCCCCATTCCCTGAAAGGGGGACTCGGAGCCTGTTGGAGATGGGGCATCCATACTTGGAGAAGGGACAGGAGACTCCTCCGGGTCAGGAAGCGTCGCTTTCAGCTGATCTAGCTTTTTCTTTAGATTGCTCACTCTATTAGCAAATGTTTTATAAGCCTGAGAAAGAAACAACATTGAACTGAGTATCTTTTACAGGAAGACAACATGCCTCAATTACTTCTGTAACAAAAGTAGAATGCATCCTCAGAGTAGCATTTCAATTTCCAGTGATCTGTACCCTGCTCTGAGAACTTTGCAGTAAGAACTCAGCTTTTCACTGTGACTTGCAGAGCAAGGAACTCATAAGAAGGGGAAGATAAAAGCTTTTTTCCAGTGACTTAAAACAAATTTAATACAAAAACATTTTCTAACAAATAATCTACTGGCTTTTGTTGTTGTTGTTGGTTTTTTTGGTAGGGTTGGGAGGGTTGTTTGTTTGTTTGTTCTGTTTATACAATGCTGTACTGAGTTTTCTTAGTTCGTTCATCTAGTTCTCATGCTGATTATACCTAGTGTGGTTTCCAGAATTTAGGATTTGTTAGACTGAGTACAATTCTCTCCCCTTTTAAAAATGCAGAGGTGCTACAAAATTGCAGCAATGTAGGAGGTAAGAACTCAGTTTCCGACCCATGAATTTTTGTAGTGTCTCCTTTTCATGAACAGAGAGACGATGCATTTTTCAGCCTCCAATACGCCTAGCGAAACACAGGCAAATGTCAGTCCACACGAGTAAAAGTGAGGAAAATCATACTTACGTTAGCTACGACTTTGACTTCCTTATACTGCGCTTCGTAAAATATACCAGCATTCTCCAGGGCTTCCGTTAGTGAGGGGCCGTTTTTCACTTGCTTGTCTAAGCCATTTACAAACTCTTCCAGCTTTGAACTTGCTTCTTCAAACTCCTTGGAGAACTTCTTTCCTCCCGTTTTGTCTAGAAGGAGATCAACATCATGCAGATAAGCTGTCATCCACCAAACAGGACATCAGCTCTCAGAAGCGTGTCCTAAACAGCAGCAACTGGGAAGTTCAGACAACAGACACTGCGCACTGCACCACCGTACGCTCCCCAGACTACTCCGTTCATCGATTAGTAGCGACAAAGCCCTGCCCCGTGCATGCAAAGCGTAGCTGTGAGCAGCATTCACGCACCACTCTAAACAGGCTGCATACTGCACATGGGGTGATACTGATACCGTGGCGTGGAAACCACCGAGTATCTTGAAAGTGCAAATTGACACACATCATCCCTCCCGTGTGTGAGAAGTTCTATTGCATGAGGAACAGTATAATATCAATTAAAAAAGACACTGGAAGAGGCCAAGTTGCAAGCAGTCTTTGTTGTTTTTCAACTAGTTAATTGTGATTCATGATAAATAAAAGACAGAAGTGTAAAATTTTACTCTTTCAATTATCCAGAGAGTGCGCTTTCATTTTGGAAGAGACAAATCTCAAGTTCTGTTGTTCCTTCATTACCATATCTAAGCGTTCACAACATCATAAGGGTTATCACATCATCAGGGTTCACAACATCTACAAGGTACCATGACTGTGCGTGACGATTTTCAAAGACTGCAGTCACAGAGCACAGTTAGAGCTGGCTGCAGTTTTACAATGAGATTTCCTGCTAATATGGCTTACTCTAACTCTGTTCATTTACTTCTAACATACACGGCTTGCTATCAGACTCAGTTGGAATTCTCAAACTCTAGCAATGAATGTCTTAAAATATTAAATCTGAAATTATTTAAGGTGTACTGAATACGTTAAGACGAATGCACGCTTTAATAATGTACGAGGGCATGTCTGAATGGCACAAAGTAAAGCTCCATCAATTATGCCTTCTTTGAGCTCTGTACCGGCTAGTTTCTAAGTATAGGCTCAAACTAAATATTTTAGGCACCTGTTTAGTGGTTCTTAACTGCACAGACACAGTCTGATTTCTGGTCTAAGGCTCAACAGAAAGAGTTCCTACAGCTGTTAGAGTACGCATTTGTGCCTCCTTCAGTTATGTCAGGTTTTATACATTAGACACTATCTTTACCTTTTAAGCATTTAAGTGTTTCAGTGCTGCATACATCCACTCTCATAGTGGAAAGCTGCTTCTCTTTCAGTTCTATCTGGTCTTCCGAGCGCTTATATAATAGCAATTCATCAATGAGAGACTGTGGCTGAAAAATCAAACAAGAAAAGCATCCTCATCACATTCCGCGGAAGAGAACCCCCTGCTTTGCAAAGCTAACATCACAGACCTACTTCAGCAACAGACAATGCCTTTTTCAAGACCGTTTCTGAATCAAAGCTAATGCAGAAACAGACTGTGAACCTCTGGATTTTTAACTTGGAGTCAAACACATCAGCCGACTCAGGTTTAGGCAGGGCTGGCAGTTGTACGGGTCTCCTGGCTTAGCTGTGATGATTAAGAGTAGGGACAGGCCTTTTCTTTCCTTTTTTCCTTTTCTTTTCCTTCTTTTTCTAATCATTGCATTTACTAGTGAGCATGTATTTCCGTAACATATCTCGCTTCTTCAGGGGACGTAGTTTAGAAGAATTTATTGCCACCAACTCCTCGGCCACCCTAAGCTGCATCTTCACTAAGATGATCTGACCACGCACCTCGGTCGGCACCATCCGTACAGCCGACCCTTCCAAGTGCAGCACGTATGGATTTCACGCTGCTCCTGAGAGGGCAAACTGCTCTCTTGCACCAGGTTATTCCAAATGAAAATCAGTTCTTCTGCAGGGAACCTCCGTGCCTCTCAGAATGCTTTCCAACTGCCCCATTGTCCATAACAGTACACAGAAGGGGTCGCAGCCCTAACAAAACTCGCAACTGAAATGTCTAGCAGCCAATATACACCAAGGAGCAAAAAGACACTGAATACTAGAGCTTCTGATCAAGCTTATGCTGCTGGTGGACGTAAGCTACACAAAAGCTACAGCCCAAGGACAGAGGTTAGTGCAACAGAACATTTCCACTTGCAAACTTACTCTGAATTCAGCAACAATCTTGGACTTCAAAGCAGCTTTTGGGTTTGTGGATGCTGTTGGAATAAAGAAAAAGTATAAAGAAACCGAGGAATTACATATTGATGCCAATCAAAAGTCACAAAAGGCAGCTCAAGTCAGAAGTATTTCAACCTAACTCAACAAAGGACTCGCAGGCTGCTGTTATTCATCGCAGCTTTCCCTCCACACCGATGTCCCTCAGTGCTCTGGCTTTACATTAGCTAAACAGGACACGCTCAGGTACAGCTAGACTGTCTGTGACAGAGGTCAACGAATTACACTATCGCTCTATATTCTTTATGTGCTACAGAAGTTTAGTGTGCATACCTTTTTCAGCTCTGCTGCTGGTAAGACAAGTCCCTGCAAAGGTTGATCTAAGAGCCTTATCAGACGACAGTTTATACCTCTCTACAAGGAAGGTAATACTATTTCCTAAATGCCAGACTCAGAGCTGACACACACAGCTCATTATTTCCTTCAGGCGTGGTCTCTCTTTGCTACTCGTTGGCCTTAACCAAGCTCTCAACCTTAAAAAAAAATTCCTACAGCCCTATTCTGACATCTTACTAACAGGGTGGGGTGGTGGTGGTGGGGATGGATGGAATCCCACTATCAGGAGATAGTAAATCCATTTGTTTCTGGGACAAAACAGGAGAAAGGTGATATGAAGTGAAACACTACATCCTTCATCCATGCTGAATACAGTGCACTTTTGTTTGGGAAAGCAGCTTGTGATGTTAGCCAAGTAATAAAAGCTTCCAAACTCTTTTGTTAACCTTCTGATCTCAGCACTTGTACCGGCAGGCGTACGCTGCATCTTACACCTAACGTTCCACCATCTTGCTTTACTGAGCATTCAGGGCTTTAGTGTACAGTAAGATTAGTAAGGCTGCTGTATTACAAATGCGTTTCCAGCTAGACTGCACTCCTGGTAATGTTGGATGGAAAAGTTCATTATCTGCACTGACAGCTTCCAGTTTTCTTTTATCCTATCATCTAGTTTGCTGTTGAAGATGTGTTCCTGAACATGAAGGTACTGTCCACCATGCCTTCCTGCTGCCAAAGTACATGGTTCTGTCTGTCTTCTCTCCATCTCTGCATAGTCTAACGCCAGTTTCCAAGAGGTTTCACCCGATCTTTCCTCTACTGTTCATAACCTCTGCTCTCAAAGACTTTTTTTTTTTCATACTTCATTCCTTTAAAAAGTGGTTCTCTAGCAACAACTCCTTGGTGCTTTACATATTAGTCTGTAAGGAGCTTTACAAGCCTGGAAGGTGCATGCTGGCTCATATTTTAGTCCAGGTACTTTGCCCGTTTTGGGCTAGCCTTTCTTCTGTTCCTCAAGAAGGCAATTTTTATATTAGTTCAGAGAGTTCACATTGTTTCCTTACTTTGAGATTTCTTCCACGGCTTATTCGGTTGTTTGTTCAGAGTTTCTTTCAGCTGCTTCTGAGTTTTGAAAGTGGTACCTGGAAAACATTTCATTTTTTGCAGTCTGGCATTATGGGATTCCTTTAAGAATCTGGTTTTGGTGCCATATGGTTGTATGGTAAAAGAGTGAACAGAAATTTGTTTTAAAATACCTAGACCAATTTCCTTCGATGAGCTGCTGGATGCCCAAGAGAACCTAAGTTTACTCAGGGATACAGCAACCTGTGGGATGGTCTTCCATTTTTAAATCAAGTTTCTGTTTGCCCTTGCACTAGGACAGTTCAAAAATCACAGTAACCATCAAAATAAAAAGAAAAAAAACAATGCATCTAAAAATAAAACTATACCGCTTGGCTCTTTAGGTAGGCTTTTAGGAAATTAGCATTCAACAGACAAGTAATGCAAGTGGGGAAAACAGCCATAATACCTAATTTGCAAATGATCCGAAATACGTTTGTTTTAAAATTACAGAAGCTACAGATTTCAGAACATATGCATAAACTTCACTTCTCAGCATGCGATGCTCAGCTAAAGCCGTTTCATGTGCAAAAACCTGAGCCCAAGACACTGCATTTCTCCTGCAATGACTACAACTAGCTCTTCGAAACCACAGACAAGGACTTCCTGAAGCTCCTTTAGCTGTTAATGATGTAACCAAATAAAGCAGAAACATGGACTAATTTCCTTCGAGTCAAGTACTTGAGTGTCGGCTAATTTCTGGTTTTAACTGACTACACACGCTTCCGAGTCACTATTAGTGAGTTCAGTTTTTAAGCTGAGTTCTTTTAGTAAGTACTCGAGGACATACACGCTACTTCAGCCTCCACCTTTGCGTCCAGCCTGTTTCCTATATGACAAATATTTTTAGTAACAACAACTTATTACTAAAACTGAGGGGAAAGGAACAAAGCCACCTTTGTTCTTCACCACACCAGCACAGCTGAGCCTCAGCTCAAGTTTAAGAGCACACACACTCAAAGGAAGAGCCAGAGACACAGCCTCTACCAGGCCACAATGGCAGACCAAGACCACTTCACGCTCATGCTGATTTTACTCTCAGCTGGAACAATTTCAGCTTATGCTAAAAGATTCAGAGCTGTCTTTAGAAAGGTACAAGAAATATGAAGCAGAAATTCAGTGCTACTCGCTTACATCTCACTACCTTTACACTTTCGCTCCATGCAAACGTAGAAAGAGCACGCACACACAACAAACGCATTTTACTCAGCAATATCACAAATCTTCTTTAACCGTATCAAGCTCAGACATTAGTTTGTAAGTCAAGAAATATAAAGGGCAAATAACTTACTCAGAGCTTCTTTTAGTGCCAAAATAGTTTCCTCAGGGTACACATTTCTGTCCTCCCAGATCTTGAAGATTCTTTCTATAGATTTGGAAACTGATGGATCCCTGAAAGAGAAGAGCACTCTGGGTTTTCTTCGCCACACACAAAGTATTCATTTTAGAATCACGAGACATTAAAGTAATTCTATGTTCAGATCAGAGGTTTAAAAGACCCTTCAGACCAGGGAGATATCTACGCAGATGAAGAACGATGCTGCTGCAAGGCGTCCCAGTGACACCAAGGCTGCAGCGTGCACACCTGAAGTTACCCATACACACAGGTCAGTGCTGTAATGGATCAGGGCTGCAGCCGGGGCTTTTCGGGTAAAATTAGGTGGTTTCAGAGTGGTAGGAACAGCAACAGGATTTCCCTGAAGCCTCTCCTCATGGGAAAAATAATTTTTGTTACTCTTTCGAAGCAGCTTTCTGGATGGATGCTCTGGAAAAAAAGGGAGTATTCTGGGGCGGGGGGTGGAATTATTCTCTTCACAGGGAAGAGTAACTGCTTGAGACAGAAGTCCCTGCACGATAGATTATTGGTGGCGTGGAACCTCCTCAGGAAGAGGAGCTCGCCCACTAATCTCTGCTCCCATATCCCCTCCGCGCCTAGCAAAATCAGCGTTGGGAGTTAAGCAACCTCATTGGTAAGAATCTTCATGTAAGGAAAAAAAGGAGATATGCTATTTGACAGTCAAGCCATCTTGTCTAGGTACCGCTGTTTCAAGGAAAAGACTGACAAATGAAACACCAGTAAAGAAGTGCTCTCGATGTGTATTCTCCACAGACCCCGGTGCCGACGTGAGGATGCAGAGCTCAACAACCAGCTTTTCAGATAACCGGGGCAAAGCGAGTAACCAGGACGAGTCGTCACTCTGCTAATCACTGAAACGAAGAGCGCTTGCTGCAAAGCAACCTTAATTAAAGCTGGTACGTACAGCAGCGAGCGCTCCAAGAGCGGCACGCAAGCCTGAACCCTGCTAAGAACCAGAAGCAGCTGCCCTGGAGGACTCGAGCGGGGAATAACGAACTCTCTAATTGGAAAGAGGAGCTCCCGGCGGACCCGCGAGGCAGCTGGCCCCACCGCACAGCTCCACACTGGGAGCAGCCCCGGCGAGCAGGGGCAGGGCAGAGCAGCTCGCCCGGCCACGCGCCATCGGCTGAGCTTCGAGCCCTGCAAGGCGCACAGCACTCGTGGCAGAGAGAGGGGAAAACCGTCAGTAGGGTAACCGAATCACGTCCCCGTGATACGCAAACACTGACAGACAGAAGCAGCACGTTCACAGACACTTTACCCATTTAATCTTTCCCATACCAAAATCTGGAATGGGAACGGACTTTGTGAACTTGCTGCAGATACTGAAGGAATGATCACATGCGATTATTTCAGTAGCTTTTCTTTCTCCCTTTTGCTTTGGTAGCTAATATTCCCAGAATTTTTTTCTCCCTCCTTTTCATCGCTGACATCTATTAGTGGTATTTTCAACTTTCTCTTCTGGCAAATTAAACACAAGGTAAGGAGCAGTCAACTTTAACCTTTTCCCTGCCTCATGCTACGGTTAACCCTCTGCCAGTTTAAACCGAAACTCTGCTCCGAAGACACACAACACAGCACTACCACACTGCTACTGAGGAGCTGCTTTGGAGTTCCGCAGCGTCCTACCCCTTAAGGGCCGTCTGGCTGGAGGAAGATTTGGCAACCAACATCAGGGCCAGCGAGGCACCCTGCCTGACGCAGCAAGAGCAGGATGGGGCTTGCCCTGCCTGGACACGTGCCAGCGCAAGATCACAGAATCATTTAGGCTGGAAAAGACCTCCAAGGACATCCAGTCCCACCACCAACCTAGCGCTGCCAAGTCCGCCACTAAACCATGTCGCTGAGCTCTGAATCCAAACGTTTTCTGAAGACCTCCAGGGACGGTAACTCCACCACTTCCCCGGGCAGCCTGTTCCAATGCCTCACAACCCTTCAAGAGAAGAAATTTTTCTTAACATCCAAACTACACCTCCCCTGGTGCAACTTGAGGCCGTTTCCCCTTGTCCTATCGCTTGTTGCTTGGGGGAAGAGACCGACCCCACCTCGCTACAGCCTCCTTCCAGGTCGTTGTATACAGTGATCAGGTCTCCCCTGAGCCTCCTTTTCTCCAGGCTGAACAACCCCAGCTCCCTCAGCCGCTCCTCACAAGACTTGTTCTCCAGACCCCTCCCCAGCTTCGTTGCCCTTCTGTGGTCACGCTCCAGCACCTCGATGTCCTTCTTGTAGTGAGGGGCCCAGAACTGAGCACAGGATTCGAGGTGCGGCCTCACCAGAGCCAAGTACAGGGGGACAATCACTTCCCTAGGCCTGCTGGCCACACTACCGCTCATACAGATCTTCCAGTCCAATGTCACTCAAGTAAATCAAAGTCTCAAGTTCCCAGGAGGGCACAAAACAACCTTTGAGGAGCATTACCCCGCGCAGCGGTAACGTTTTAGCGGACGCGTGCATCGGGTGGGACCCAGAGAGCACCACGCAGAAGCACGGCACGGAAGAGGCTAGCATTGTGATGGCGAATGGCTGACCGCAGGAGGCCACGGAGACCTTCTCATCCTCTCCTGCGCTCCCCGTCTTTTCGCGGCCCGCCTCTCACCAGCGCTCCCCGCGTGCTCCTGAGCACCTTTCCCACCAGCACAGGGAGATGGCAGAGCTGCGGTGAGCACGTGCTGGTGGAAGGCAGCCCCGCGCACCAGCCCACGTCACGCTGCTTCACCCAAACGAGGTCCACCCCCAGGCCAAAAGCCGGCTACGTACCCGTTCTAACGCACGCCCCGCAGGCCCTCGAATCGGCACGGCTCTTAGCACCTCCAGCGCTGGGCTTAACGTCACAGCCAGCACGTTTGTAATGCACCCAACGGCCACGTGAAAGCAACTGTTCCCTACAGATGCGTACGTATGAACCGATGCTTTTAAAACGAGAGTGGTTTTAAAAGAGTCAACTCATGAATGCAACAGAAAAATCCTTGACATTTTGCTAACATTTCTAGATCTTGAGATGTTAGAAGAATGGAGAAAAAAAAAACACATTTCTTGAGACATTAAACCTTCCAGCACAGTTACTTACTTCACTAACGAAGCCGCTTCAGGAAGCACTTCTGCAAACGTATCACGGAATACAATCGCATTTTTTCTCTTGCAGTTCTGTATGACATCGTTGGCCAAGTAAAAAAGATTCAATCGATGAGGAAAGGCAGCTAAAGACAAAAAAGAAAATTCAGATTCATCATCAGGTAAAAGAAGTCACGTCCACAGCATTTCTAACATAATTTAAGCGCCTGCTTTTATTTTTGCGGCACTTCCATCAACGGCAGGTCCAACGGCAAGCCCAAACCAATGGTAAGAAACTGGGAACCAGAGAGGACAACTTCCACTGAACTCACTTCCAGATCCCCCCAAAAGTAAACGCCGCTCCTGGTAACGTCAGGCCGTTCTGACCTGTGCTTAGAGAGAACACAAAAAGCTGCCGGCCCCGCGCATTTCTATGACACCCGCTGTACGAAAGGAACGTACGACCACAAAGAGCGGCGGCAGCCAGCGCTAGGAGGTCGAACGCAACGCGGCCTGACCTTCCGCAGAGGAACGGCAGCGAATGCTCCAGGGCACAGGTCTCGTACGGCCTCTGAAGCTCGGAAATTGCACTGTTTGGCTACTGACTCTGTGCAATTTCTCCATTTAATAACTCAAGAGCCACTTACCCATATTTCCTAAGAATAATTGTGTTTAAATCCCCCCCTTTTTTTTCTTTTTAGAGCTGTAACGACTCATAACGGTCTCTAAGACTTGCAGCTCTACCAGGCGAGTTTCACCAGCCGCATAACCACCCCGGCAGCACAGGGAGCGCCGTTTTCCACAGCAGTTTAAATGCCTCCTCGGGAAACCAATTAACTCACGGAAAGCGCTCCCACCAGCAGCGCTGCCCCGGCACAGCCTCGGGTGCCTGGCGTTCCCCAGCCCCATCATTTTAATGCACCTGCCCAAAGCAGGTCCCCAGCAGCATCAGGGCTCAATACGCTGCATTTTCTTCAAAAAAGAGCTGCTCAAACGGCCACTCCTGAAGTACAATTTAACACAAGCCAGATTCAGGCTTTCTCGCAGCACACAAAGGACCTGGATCCGCGTCCCTTCTCCACAAGATAGTTGTTTCTGCAAAATGCCTCCCCTGTTCTTGCTCTTCTGGCACCACTCTTAGCACCTGAGTCGCTCACCACAACATCCCCGGGCAGTAAGACGCCTGCACAGCTGTTCTCATTTGAAACATCTAAACCAAACTCCTCTTTTCTCTGGCTGATATTCAGTTCCAAATTCAATTATTTCATCAAACCCGTCCTTAAATCAGGCGGTAACAGCGCTTGCAGCACAGTAAGCTGATCCACATGCTGATTAACTTCTTCACTTAACTACACAACATGAGGATTTAAACGTAGGAACGGTGACAATATACGGCTTCGCTTCACGTTCCCACGAGCTCCACGTCAGACTTCCACCTTCCCCACGTTACGCCCCCGATGCCGCACCCTGGCTGCATCAGTAACCAGCGCGTTTGTGTACAGACCCCTCTGGCTCTCTGAAACCCGAGCGGTTTGTGATGGGGGCAGTCCGACGCTTTGCTCAACCCAGTGAATCGCGACCCCGTCCCCGCGGGTATTCCTAGCGAGAGCCTCAGGCGCACGCCTGCTGCTCGCTGCGCTCCTTCCGCTCCCAGATCGGCGAGCCCCTGGTCACCGCGTATTTGTCTGGGACGACTCGGAGCGCGTACCGCAGCACGGGGATGGCTTCGCACCCCCAGACCAGCTCGACCGCGGGCACAACTCCACTGGGGAGCCGCAGAGATCCTCCTCAGGCGCCTCCAGCCGCCAGATCCGCGCCCCCTAGCACGCATGCCATCTCAGCTGCGCTTCTGAACACTTCGTTTCACCTATTTTTTCCTGAATTTTCTGTTCCTCTTCATTCCTCGGTCGTTCCTATTCCGTCCAAGCCGCTCTGCAATCCTCACCACCTCTTCCAGCAGTGAAGCTGTCTCTCTCGATTGTCCCAATCTTCAGGTTTCCAGCTGGAAAGCGTTCAGCACGGAAGAGACCGGTGCCCTCAGCACAACCCCTGACCTGCAGCATTTGGCAGGAACTCAGCCTTATTAACAACATTTCGGCATTTACAATGTAGCACAGAAAATCCCAAACCCACAACACGAACCAGCCAAACACCCCCAGCAACAACCCCACCTCTGCATGCACCTGCTGGCAACTTCCAGGAGCTGGCTCTTTCCTGCTCAAAGCCGACCAGAAAGTGAGGTGAGTTTGGTGAAAATTGTGGCTGAGAAAAGGTCTCGTGCACACACTATGTGAATATTTTGCAGCCAACAACCATAAACTCATACGCTTTTATTAGAAACTAAACGTTAAACAGAATGTGCCTCTTCTCCAACGCTTGTCTCAATGGAGAAGAGTGTCAACGGCCACCAGCAGGTTTCTTGCAAGCAGCGCTTCAGGTTCCGGCCTCCCAGCACCAGAAGAGGATGACTGCAGCCACAGAAATAGGGGGACACTTCATTTTCAGCATTTTGAATGTTACTACCTCAGTGGCCTTGCTGTAAGGCAGACGATCCCCACTCGTGAAGGACACAGCACACTCGCGCACGAAAACCCATGCCCACGTCGAGCTGGGCAGGAGATGCCAGTGCTCTCTGGGACTCCCCTCCACGCACAACTTCACCCCACATCGTGCACTTTCTGCAGAAGGGCCTTAATTGTGGCCGAGGAAACTTCACAAAGCGAGCTAACTGGGTTCCATCGGCGCTTCCGTCCTTTCGCACGGCACACAGACATCCATCCGGCACAGGAGCCCTGGCACCACGTCTGAGAACCGCACGCAGCGAGCTCGCTTTAAAACCTCGCGCCAGGAGCGTGCTGTCCGTGTAAACTCCACACCGCCCTACACCAATGAACCCACGCAAACCAGCGATCCGTTTCACAAGTCCTCGTTACACAAACGAACTGTCTGCAAGCCATTCGTTCAGAGCGAAGATCTTTCACGCCTGCCTCCTGTGCGGGGAGCCTCTTCCCACTGCCGCGCTGGGAAGGCAAAGCTGAGGATGAGGCCAGGGGCTCGGCGAGGCTTGCTGCCTCCGAGTGCGCAGCCGCCAGCTGTCGCGGTACGAGAAGGCTCCGGAAGCCCCCCAGGCTCCTTGCGCTGGCTGCGGGTGCCGGCCGATCAGCGTACGTGTTCCTGGCTGGTTGCGCTGAAGGTAGCCTTCATCGTTTTCACCACGCTGCGTACGTGCTCCAACACCAAGTGGCTGAAACTCCAGCGTTCCAGAAAGAACTCTGACAGCAACAAACACGGCAAGTCCAAGGATTCCCTAACAGAACGAATTACTTACAGCCTTCATCTCAGGAGTGCTTATGAGGCAGATCAGGTTCTGTTTTACAAACGCTCAGACAGAAGCAGAGGCACACCACACTGCCTTCCCTGCTGGAAATCCAACCGGAGCAGTGTCTGCACGCAGCTGATTTCTGAAACAATTCAGAGCAAGCTTTCAAAAATTTTCAGCTTCAATAATCTAGCGGATAATCATTCCATCAAAACAAATCTTCTGTCATTTAATTAAAACCCAGCACTCCACTGCTGCTTCAGCCTCCGGTCACTGGATGCTTTTTAGCCCAGTTCCGTTAGTCACTGGCAGATATGT
Organism: Chauna torquata; assembly: GCA_013399475.1. Classification (NCBI taxonomy): domain Eukaryota; kingdom Metazoa; phylum Chordata; class Aves; order Anseriformes; family Anhimidae; genus Chauna; species Chauna torquata. Next base: position 20,067 of record VXAL01010538.1, on the reverse strand, counting down.
AATAAGATCTGAAATTAGTGATAACTCAAAGTAGATCTTGAAGATATATAAACCTTTGATTCAAACAGTTCAACCTGCATATAGCCTTCAAGCGCAGCAGAAAGAAACTTAGAACCAACTTTAAGACAAACGCGACGTGCACTGAGCACAGCCAAGAGCCGCATCGCCAGCTCCAGCACCATTTCTTGTGCCGAACACAAACCTCAGCCAAGGCACAATTAATGCCTTCCCCCTCGATACAGAGCTAATATTTTCCTAACAAAAATCACCCACATTGCACAGCTCCGAAGCAATACCTAGCAGCACGCTGCCGAACAGCTGTGTTAGCTACAGAAAAGCTGCACGAAGGAAACAAAATGCCTTTGGATCCCAGGTGCCCTTTGTCCAAGGCGGTCTCAGCCACATTATGCAACCGGCCGTATCTGGCGGGCGAGCAGCCTCTCAATTATCCTTTTAGATCGTCTCGGCTTCAAGTGGGAACGCACACGAGCAGCAGGAGAGGATGACCGAGCGCGTGGCCCCCTCGGCCGGCGGGACGCGTCTCCGTTCGGCCGCCCCGCGGGTCGCTGTCCCGCACCTCAGGGCTGCTCCAGCGAACACGCCAACAGGCGGTCGCCCTGCAAGAAAGCGCTTTCCTTCTCGGAGGTCGAGTCACCGCAGCATTGGGTCGTGCCTCTAAGAGAGCATTCACACCGTGAAAGGCTTGACCAGCGACTGCAGCCACTGCAAGCTTGCGTTCAGAGCAGGTTGACCTGGAACGGGGGATGCCCACGCCAGCAGCAGTGCATTTAAACACCAGCACTATATATATACATATATATATATTTTTTTTTTTGGAAGGGGCCACATTCTTTGCCCAAATAGCCATGTACTTCTTACGTTGAAGCCAAAGCTTCCACGTCAGCCGAAACAAACATGTAAAAGTGAAGTGTGGAAGAATCCACCGAGACAGCCACAGGGACACGAAGCAGCGTCACCTCGAGAGCCCACGGGGGAAGACAGACCCAGCCGCTTCACGGGGCTGGGACGCCTGCGAGACTGCAAGCGTCTGGGCAAACCTCTCCCCTCATCCCGCGTCCAACCCGAGGCAGGAAAACCAATCGCCCTTGGCCTGCGGGCCGGTGCACCGGCTGCTCTAACTCATAGAGGATACAGAGCAAAAAGGCCAACCTCACTCCACACGCTTGACACTCGAGCCTCCCGCGATAAACCCCCTGGTGTAACACCAGCATCACCCGACACGCACCACGCTGCCCTACTCAGGGGTTCACACTCCTTCACTTAACGGAGACGCGTATTTAAGACATAGGAACACGCTTCTCCTCCCGGTAAGCACACGCGCTTTCATCTTCATCAGCACCGAGACGCAGCCCCTTATCACGTCCCACCCGTTCTTCGCAAGGAGCTCCCTGGAAAAAGCAGTTGCTACACACTTGTAAGCCTCAGAGTTGAAATATGGAAAAGCTGGAAAAAGAACCCAAAAGCAAGCTGTGCTTTGTTAGTAGTGCTGAGCTGTGCGTGAGCTCTTGCCACGGGCCTCAATTTCCCACTGTATAAGCTGCTAATGAGAACACCAGGAGACTGTAAGGTCCTTGGGGCAGAGAATAAAGCGTACCACGAGAGAGAAAAGCAGGAAAACGCAGAGAAGCAGAAGTAACAAAACAAGCAGGGGTTGCGGTGCAGCATCACAGCTCCTGTCCGGGTTTATTTCAGCTGGCACCTGGGATAAATGGTTGAGGAGGAACCTGAAGGGAAGCGAGGAGCGGCGGGTAGGCGCTGAGGAGAAATCCTCACAAACGCAGCCTTGAAATTGCTCATACAAGAATAAAACAAATAAAAGCCCAGGCTGGTACCAACGGATCGGGGGGGAGCCAACAGCTCGGCAGCGACCGTGGGCTGGCAGGGCAGAAGCAGAGCATCAAACACCGAAAGAGAGAACAAATAAATTACTTGCGATGAACCTGGGAACATGGTAAGGGCTAACGAAGGAGCGCAAATGAGAAGGAAGGGGCAGTGCCAGAAGCACGGGTTAGGAAAGTGACTTTGGAAGCTCTCCTGAGCAGAGGACCGGAGCAGAACCACTTTGCCAGGAGGAGAAGGACAAACGTCATGGCCACGGCGAATGGCAGGGGTCTGGGGAAGGGTCTTAACGCCGCGAGCGGGATGGGAGCTCTGAAGAAGATAAATGCACAGCGCTGACAGCGAGAGCCCAGGCAAAGTAAAAGCCTGCCCTGAGATACAGGCAGGAAATTAAGAGCTGTGTCATGTTGAGCCTGACCTACGGCAAGACACTCAGAGAGATCCTAGGAAGAGGAGCCAAAAGGCTAGCTGCGACAGGAGAGACGGAGGCTGGGGGAGAAGCCGATCTGTGCACCCCTAAGCACAGAGACCGCTGAAGTTTGGAAGGAGAGTGCTCGTAGACGGGGAGAAGCAGCCGCGGGACAAGGCCGAGCTCAAGGGGGCTCACCGGAGCAGAAAGGACAAGGCAGCAGCAAAGTGTGCGCAGCAGGGCTGGCGGCGACAGCGGTGACACGGACGGACTGCGCTCAGCCCTCGCTGCCAGCGGGTTGTTACCGGCTGGAAGAGCTCTCTCAGGAACACTCAGGTTCTTACTTCACTCTCTTTAATCACTTAGTGCACTGACAAGAAATAAATTAAAATTTTGGTGAGTTCTACGTGGTTTTTCTCTAATTGGATCAACAGAAGATGACAAGCGCTCCAGTGGCCGGTGGCAGACATCGGAGCTCAGCGGTACCTCCGAACACCGTTCCATTCCACCCTTTAAGACTGACACCCGAAACGGATTGCCTGACGTGGTTACCAGGCTTCACCAAAACAGCGCAGTCGGAGCTCGAGCAGCGTCAGCTCTGCATCTGCCCGCTCTGCTGGGCTGCCACAGCAACCCCCTCGCAGCCCAGGCCCGTTCCTGGCCTCTACTTCCAAAACAACTCACGTTGGGCTGAAACGCACGCAGGTCGCCGAGCCGACAGGGCGCTGTCTTCGCCTGCAGAAAACTCAGGGAAGCCAAAGCGCACGACTGCGCCCGGCAAGGAGCTGCGCCGTAACGCTCCCCAGCTCACCCCTTCTCTCCCGCTGCCTGGAGCCAGCGGCCGGCGCGGGACAGCGAGCCGCGAGCCTCGGCTCTGCTCTGTTCCCATTGCGGGTCGCCCGCAGCCTAAGTCAGCAGGGGAAGAGGGGCCTCAGCATTTGCAGAAGGGCCTCAGTGCAGAAAACAACTATCCCAGGCTTCAAAAAAGGTTTGGCACAAACCAGAGCAATGCTCGAGAATGAAAACATTATCTCTGTGCTACTACAAAGCTGACTTTAGCTCCTCCAACAACACACCAAACACTCACACATCAGCGAGGCAGCAGAGATAACTCGGCCTTATTTAGGCTTGTGAAAACATTAACTTTCCCACTCTCGGGTCAGCGTTGTGCCCGCTGCTGGCATTCACCAAACCTGAGTTTTGGCACCCAGTACCTTCCCTTCTTATCTGTGTCTGTGGCAGGCTGCTCTTCCTGTGGAACAGGACAGCGATGATCCCTTAACCCACAGCGCTGACCACATCTCTCCCCCCACCTCTCAACGCACGACAACAACTCAGGCAAGCGCGCGCGCGCGCAGAATTTAGCAAGCCCGACGTACCACCGTTCAGGTGCAACAAGCCACTTTATTTTTTTTAAAGCATAAAGAAGTGATTTTAAGCAGAAAGCCTGCCCAGGAGCTATGTGATGCCAAGAGACTTCTGGGTAATCATGCCTCTGAGAATGTCACATTTCAGTTCACACCCTGAAGTCAGGTTCGAAACCTCTGGCACAAGAAGCCAACGACAGGCCTTCTCCTTCCCTCCGCGGTCCCCGAACCGCAAGCGCCGGACTTTGGCAAACTGCAGCTGAAGGCTCGCTGCCACACACACGGCAAACCGGTCCCCTTCCCAAACCGCACCGCTGTCCCCGACGCACGCACGAACCAGCTGAACCAAA
>VXAL01010538.1:0-14953 GCA_013399475.1 Chauna torquata | reverse complement strand
GCCTCCGCCTTGGCGGGACCCAGCGCGGAGCGGGCCTGGGGGCAGCGCTTCTCTCCCCGTCCCCGTCTCCGGCCTTTGGGGCAGCCCGGGCGCGGCCGGGCCGCTGGGAGCCCGCGGCGTGGCCTCTCCGGTAGCCGCTACCGGTCTCCACAACAAAGCGCGCAGTCCCGGCCCCGCGGCGCTGCCCCGGGGGAGGTAACGGCTGAGCTCCCCTTCCAGGGCTGCGCCCGCGGGGGGGGTCAGGCTTTGGTGAAACACCGAGGCAAAAGTCCCAGTCCCCACTGCTCCACCCGCTGCCAGCCATTCACATAAGCTAACACAGCTTCGGCTTTTAAAAAAAGTTTATTATGTAAATATAGGATGTGGGCTAAGTCCCCGTCTCCTACTCTGCTTTACAAATGCCAAGTGCTCTTCCCCTGCACCCTCGCACCGCGGGCTGACCCATACTGACCCCTCTTCCCTGCAGGAAACGTCCCCCCGCGCCTCCCGGCTCCGCGCACAGGCACTCGTACCTCAGTCTGAGACCGCGGGTTTGTTCCTGAAGGACTAAAGACATTTTTGAAAACAGTTTCTCCCCCACTACCCCAAAACAATTCTTTCCAGAGAAGGTAAGAGACACTAAAGCGCAGCTGGTGGCAGCCTGGCTGCTGGGCGCCACCACCCAGTGGGTTTGCACTGCAATCTCCAAGAGCTGAATTTATCCAGAAAACAAGTGTAACTGATTTGTTTTAAAAAATATTTCTTTAATCGTATGCGCTGTACTGTGGAGACCGGAGGGGAGGAAGGGGTTGTCCAAGTTCCCACGAGGTATTGTTCTCAAACGAAGAGGGGTGCCGGGGCAGCAGCACCCTCAGTCTGTGGATTCCAGCACGGACTCGCTCAGAGCCAGGTCCCAGTAGTGCTCTGCTCCATGCTTTTTAAAGTGCTCCCGTGCCATGTTTTCAGTGGGGCACTGCTTAAATTTCATTTCGCCAAAGCTGCGATCCTTTGCTGTGCCCTGAAAGGAGAAAAGGGACGCTTTTCAGCATGTCTTTGGGGGAAAGTAACTGAAATACAGCTCTGAATGACTTGGGGAACCTGGGAATAAATGTTTTTTACAGGTTAACAAGTGATGAGCCAGACTGTTGCGCAAGCACGGGTTACACTGTGCAGGGGAGATGCTCGTAATTCTACTACAGTTAAAGAAATGCATATAGAAAGAGTCAGGTCTGTAGATGTTCAGTTGATACAAAGCTGCAGAACAGCTCTATCGTTTCAGCCTCAGCAGTTCTGTTCGGGTTCTTCTGCCCCACCTAAGCCCGCAGAAACCATATTTAACTAGAACTACCACTCACCTCCCAAACCAGAGAGCATTTGTTTGTTTTCTTAACAGACTCCTCATCAGACTCGTCATCATCTGGAAAAGAGGAAAAAAAAAAAAAAAAAGCAAATTCTAGTCCTGGAGACACCCCCACTGCTGCTTCACCAGCCCCTCCCATCGCCTTTGCTGCACGATGGCATTTACAGCTGCCACCTCGAGCATCTGCCCTGTCAAACCCCCAAACGCTCTGATGGTTACCTGGTGCCCTGGGCCTGACTCCCCCGCTCCCAGTGACCACCGAGCCCCCCGCTTTCGTACATCACACCAAGAACGCTTGGGAATTGCAAGATATTCTCCACAAATGCACACCCCAACATTTTTTGCCCCTCCACTGCTGGCGTGTTCATTACAGAGTGCTGCATTTCAGTTAAAACCGGTCTCCTTCGCAAAACTCCAGAAAAGCTTTTCCTCCCGACGGCTACGAGATGATCTGTTGCCACCCCCTTCCCCACAGCTTTACACTTACCCTCTCCCTTTGTGTTTGATGTTTGTTCATCCCATTTTATTCGATGAAGCATAAGACGTTTGAATTTCTTCTGTGCTTTCGGGCCTGGGGAGAATTGAAACTCACATTCACACGGTTCCTTAACCTTCAGTTTTTAGGGGATTCTAAAAGAGCAGAAGCCAACGGCACCCGCAAACGCAACTAAGCCCTTCAGAGCACACTCAGCTGACCAGGCACAAGTACAGCACAGCCAGGCTCATCCAGCACCAACAGTCACCACTGGCCTCCCCACGGCTGTTGGCACTGCAATTAGCTCTTGGCCACCTCGGGATTTCCTGCTACCAAACAGGTTCTTCAACACCTTGCAAAAATACTTAGAACTGTGCAAACTGCACCGTAACTCTGAGTAACTGCACCGCACTCTGAGCTGAGGCCCTCCTTGCTCTGAGTGGATGCAAGGATTTAAATCAAACGTGTTTTCCTTCAGCATCAAATGTTCTGGGTTTTCTAAGTGGATTACAGTGCTCTCTGCAGTCAGTGCTAACCCCATTAAACCGTAACTAAGGGAGTTTCAAGCTGCCTCCTTACTTCCTTGTTCTCCCGTAACCCTCAGTCAGCTATTTTCGCGTGCGGGTAGTTTTTGCTAGAGGCAAGCTTTTGAACACCACGCTGTGAGCAAAAGCCTGCCTCAGAAGTCCTCACCTCCTTCTACCACGACCACGTTGACATCTTTGTGTAGAACCACCACGCCTGTTAAGTACAGCTGGCCAGCATTCGCCTCAATTTTGAATTTTTTTGCTGGATTGCTCAAGTTTCTGACCCTAAGGATAGGATAAAAAAACAACTGTTTGTGGAAAAACAGACCTACTACCATCAGCCTAAGCGTTCCCTACCCTTCCTCGACTGGGTCGAGCATTTCCTGCCTCCAGCTCCTCAGGGATGTATGGCTTTACTTACGCTTCCAAATTATATATGCTTGTAATCAGACTGCTCAGAGAGGCTGCATCTGTCCCTTCCCATTCTAGCTTCATTTAGATCTTGAAAATTTCCTAAGATTTCTGGACATCAATGTATCAAGTTAGCTCTGATATTCTGTTAAATCAGTCTCCTCATCAGAAACTTCAATCCCAGCTGAAATTCTCCAAACCTGACATGCATTTTCACTACTCGGCTGTAACAGGATGAATGCAGGACAGGGTTAACTGACATTTACTTGGGGACAGTGCGAATGGAGAGTGTCTAATTGTTACAGACTGAGATTCTTTAATGCTTGATGGGAATGCGATGAGCGGGTACACAGTCCTGCTACTGAAGGGCACTTCTCTCTAGTAGCACGTTTCTATAGGACATTTCTCAGGTCTATTTGGAAAAAGACATACGGACAAACATCCATCAAGAGCACACAGCCCAGCACCCACCTATACACAGCTATGTGAACTCCCTGTGAAACGTCTTCTTTGAGCTTTTTAATCTTCTTCGCTTTTCGTTGTTCTGCTGTTAGTTTTCTTGCAGCATTTGCTTCTTCATGAGCTCTGGATACAAAGAGACACAGCAAAAATGCAGCCTACAATATACCTGTCACAGCATCAAAATGGATCCTGCAGTTCCTAAGCAAAGAATATGTTCCACGGATCCCCAAACAGCTCCGACTTCCACCCAGGTTCCTGCCTTAAACAGCCTGAATTAAAAGCACATAGGCTTTTCTAATCCAGTCACCAGTCCAATTCTTCCCTGGTCACTTCCCTAAACATGTTCATTAGTAACAACTGTGATGCCAACCACCGTCACAGTAGGAACTCATTGAATACAGGGCACAAAGTCACTCTCCAGTGCCAAGAATTGATCCCTCAGACCATACTCCCTGCCCCGGGCCTTGGGGAGTTCATTCGGGACAACTGAAATAGGCTACAAGAACGACACACACACACACGCACACAATCACATTGCTCTTGCTTCGTTACGTCAGTTCAGGGATTTCATTCTTTAGGAACAAATGCAGCACCACCACTAAATCCATCTAAAAAGGACTAACAAAAAAACCGTACAACGTGCCACCTACTTCTGTCTCTTTGCCATCTGTGCTCTAACATGAGCTTCGACTTTCGTTGGGTCCTGAACAGCTTCCGTCCCCAGTACTCGCATCAAGTTTGAAATTCTTACTGCAAGGAAAATGAGAGAGGAACTGTGAGAGGTTCCCATCAGACCGGTTTGCCATAATGGATGGTAAAGCATGTCATATTTCACAGAAACACCAGGCGCTTTCGCAGGCTTATAGATCAACCGTGCAGGCAGGTACGAGATCAGACCAACACACGCACCCTGGTATACCCGACACGCGCTGCCTGCTGCTGTTCCCAACCACACTCAGCTTGGCCCAGGCTGCCAGTTTGACAGCTAACAGCCTGTGTTAGCCCGGCGCTCCGCACGCAGCCCGTCTGCTGCAGCCGCCGCTTACCTTTGGGCTCTGGTGGTGGCATCAGGCCCAGCCGGACTTTCTCTTGTAGCTCCTTCTGGGCTTCTCTCCGAGTCTGTCGCCGCAACTTCTTCTGCTCTTTCTTAGTTAAATAAACACCCAGGGTCACTGGTGTGTCACTGTCCACTGGGAAGAGAAACAAGGCAAGACAAACATACGTCTGCTTTTGAAGGAGCAATATAAAATATTGCCTACACCCATCACTGGGGGATATACCCATATCGTGCTCTGTTATGTCCATACTTCATCCACACACCAACCTCTGCAATGCTGCAGGCTTTCGCACTGACTACTGAACGAGGAGAACGGTTTTGCTATTTACAGATTTATACTGAAAAGTAAAATGCTCTGTCGTCGTTTTACGTCCCTTCCTCAGGGCACGAATGTCAAAACTGACCTGCCAGAGATGAAGATCTTGTGTCTGCAGTACTTTGCAAGCTAGCATGGGGAAGACTAACAGTAGGTATGCAAGCCATTGGTAACCACGATAGATTTTATAGCAACTTTCCAAAAACTGGACAGAGACTGTCCCTCCCAATTTTGGCTATTTTTTGCAGAACTTTCACATTTATCTTCACATGGTTTCTTTTCCTGACAGGGATAAGAGACGCACCGGTCAGTGGTACTACAACTGGGGGTTTGCGTGCTGGTTCACCCTGCCAAACGTCAGCCTTTCAGAGCATTTTGTGTCTAGCTTAACAGCAAAGTTGACCAAAACTGGCTATGCCTGAGGCCAGACTGCTACAAGGCAGTACCTGGTGGGTTGAGCTGCGCTGGGTGCTCCACGAGGTTTGTGATCCCGAAGTACTCATCTCTCTTTGAAGACGTTCCACCTTTTCTAGAACGGAGAGAGTTGGGCGTCATTGCAAACCTCCCAGCCTGGATTCCTGTGTTCCCTTAAACACAGGCCACGGAAAAAATAACACTTCCCTTGGGCCGATCATGACAGGTATTTGACATGCACAAACCTCTACCCAACACATAAATCAGCTGAAGGAGACGTGCATCGTAGGTGTGTTCCCCAGTGGAATATCTACCCACATTACACTGTCAGGAGGCAGGCTTGCCACAACTCAGCTGCGAACGAGGCTTGTACATAACCCTCACTCACGTGTGAAAAAGCACACCACCAACTTTGGGCCAAAAAAATCACTAACTCCAAGGCAGTCACCTTCCCAGTCCCTGGAGGAATGCTGCCTCCAACAAAGGAGAAGGGCAGCTGCCTACCACTGACCTCAAGAGAGACTTGGGAGCAAACCTAGCGCCCATCTGAATTTCAGAGACTGAGGCAGAATTCAGTAGCTCAGGCAGATACGTCCAGCCTGATTTGCCAGAGCGCTCAAGAGACCACTACGTTACCACCAAGAGACCCCCCCAGTTTCCTCCTGAGCAGAACAATCAAAGCCTGGCACATAAAGTACTCACAAGTCAAGGCCGTTAGGGATGATGTATGAGTCCCACCACTCTATCTCTGGGATCTCCCCCTCCTTCAGCTCCTTTTTAGGCGTAATAAGAGCCAACTTGGTAGAAGTGTGTATCCCTGTCTTTCTGGCAGCCTGAGAGATCTCTGCCTGCAGCTTTTCTAGTTGAGCCTGAGAACAAGGAGAGGAAAGTGGCACATAAAGGTCATTCCAAAATAGCAGAACCTTCAGGAAAAGCATAATGTGCGTGTGCCTGCTAATTTTTAACTTTTTTTTTTTAAAAACAATCTGACGCAGACCACAGAGAAACCACACAACACACGACGATGGACTGCTTTTGCTCACAAACTTGCCAAAAACTTGGTCTTATTACTGAGCCTAACAGGAGCATGGAACGATCCCAAAGTAACATCTCCCTGGGCATCTCATCCCTGGGCTTTTCTGTCTAATGAAGTTCTTCCCCATTCTCCCCAAGAACTTGGGCAGTTTACCAAGATTCTTTCAAGTCTGCACCTCTAAGGTGATCACTTCTGTAGAAAGAAGACTTGGCCAGAAAGTGATCTATTCTCTTTGTAAATTTTCAATCTTTTGTCGGAAAAAAAGCAAAAAACCAAAAAAACAGATTTTGTCTTTCAAGTGAAGACAGCTGTATGCAAATGATGCTTTCTACAAACATGTTCTTATTTGGATGTCTGCCTTTTCAACAAGAACAATGTTGACACAAAAGCTGCAAGTGACTTTACCGAAAAGCTTCTTACTCAAGTGAACACAGCTCCCTTCACATCCTAGGAGAGGAAAGCCAACTCCCATCCTGTACCAAACCCTCACTGCTGTGCTGTCAGTTAGCATGGCAAGACCTCAAATACCTTCGTTCGCAACCTCTGGGCAATTTTCTCAAATTTGCCTTTTTCATGGAACTTAAAGGTGCGTTTCTGACGCTGGGCTGGGGTTATGGAGACCCGGGGGTCAAAGTAAGTGTTCGACTCCATATCTTCCGAGGGCTTTTCTTTAAGCTGTTGTTTGAACTGCTCTCTCTTCACAGCTCTGATGTTTGCTTTTAGGGTTGGCATGCGGTGAGTCAATTCAATCTCTTTACCAGTCGCATCAACAGTTCGGCCTTGTTCGTCCAAGATCAGTGGCGTAGGCTTTGTCTGATCCTTCAATTCCACCTTCCTGGTGGCAAGACAGATAATTGCATTAAAACGTGCCTACAGCGTTGATTCAAAGGAAGTGAGAGCCATATTTCCATAGTAAGCACCGGACCAGCCTATAACTTGTGAAAGTTTTGTGAAAGGCTTCTTTGTACTTTAAGGCTCATCTATATGGCCAGAAAGGACACCAATCTTGTGTACAGAAGTTGGGAGTGTGTCACCCAGGGATGGAATAACCTCAGTTTCACCCCTTTAACATATTTGTTCCTTCGGCAACCATTAAAGCACTGCTAGGAACTGATAGTGCACTGAAGAAACCTTTGGCCAGACCCTCTACCAGTATTCTGGCACTACAATTGTCAGGATTATAGAGCGTTCACAAAAACAGCGGGTACTCACGGAGGCGCGATCCCCATCGCATGCAAATTGGCCAGCCCCACCATGTTGGCGTTGCCGATAAGCCCTGGTTTCAAGGCCAGCTGAGCCTGAATTCGGGCCTGCAGCTCGGCAGCTTTCCTGGCCTTCTCAATGGCATCATTCATGAACGTTGCTGCCTGGGAGGGCTGGATCGTGTTGCCGATGGGGAGACGTTCCGATTGGGATGAAGAAGAAATTTTTGGCTGTTGACAGAGAAACAAATTTTGTTACACAGCTGTTCTAGCACGTCCAGGTCAACAGGTCATAGCTGAAATGCAGACTGCAGTATCAGCCTGTTACTTCCAGTAGGTACCTGTGGTGTTGGAGGACTGATGAAACTCAGTTGCTTTTTCCTCTCTTCAATCTGTCGGGTGGCTGCCTCCATCATCTGTTTGATCTGTGGAGAAGAAAATTGGACAGTGAATTTTTCTTCACTCTATTGGAAAGAAAGAAGGGGTCACCAGCACCCTTTTACACCCATTTACAGTTGCAGACGCACGCAAGCCAGTTTAGTGAGAAGAGAATTGCATGAAACTGCTTTAATTGATGACCTCCAGCTCTGGAAAAGGAATCTAACAATGCAGGCACTGTCTACCGAGACCCTTTCCCCTCTCGTTTACCCCAGCTTATGCAAAGAGAACATCCAAACTTCCCCCACTTGAAGACTTCACATTATCATTAGCCCAACGCACAAGTGGCAGCGAGCTTTGCGAAGAGAACACAGGCAGCAGGAGCGGCAAACAGAGGACAGTCAAAAGCAACTTGCCATTTGCTTGCCTAGCTTGTGATACGAATCAAGATAAAGTAAACATTAAACCGTATCAGAATTCAAGATCTCGGAGACGGGCAGCTCTGTTCTGGGGGCAGAGCTGATGTAACACAGCCCAGTTAGACTGACCTGCAGCTTGGTCAGCATCCCAGGGCTCTCTGATGGTGGGCCTGGAATAACCTCAGGCTCATCCTCAACCTCCTCAAATCGCGGTATGCGCCGTTTCTTGACGCCAGAAGATTCCTTGGATACCTCAGAGTCATCACCAAACACATCCTGAAGTAAAAGGAGAGAAAGAGAAAACTGGTTAAAAGCGAAGAATTCCCCTCATGGCCACTGTTTTAGGGCAAGAAACCACCATGAGAGGTAAATCCAGCACCAAAAGGTCAGCACCGCATTGTGGTTGAGAGTTTCCAGGGTGGCACTCGCGGCCTGACCTAACCGTTAGTCCCACATGAAGCCTGTGCCCTGGTTCCCCACCAGAGAAGCACCAATGATGATCCACCCAGTAGCTTAAAGGACAGGAGGCATCCCAGGGATACGCCTGTGTAAAAGCCACCATCACTCTCTCAGGTGGTCAAGGGATTTTTGGCACTGAGATCTAAGGTCTCCCTCAGCTACCCAGAGATGGAAGAAGCCTACACACAAGCTAACCTGACCGGGCCAAAATGACGTCTGTGTCTTCAGCCGACTACAATGGGTTTGGTGAAGGAAGCTGCTCTGTCCTACCGTGCTCTCACCAACGGGAGAACACAGTCCCAGACCCTGGAGGGAGCGGGATACCCGCAGCACTTCCTCACGCTCTAACCCAGCAGACTCCAGCTCTGAGCCAGACGCTGTGCTCAAACTGAGCCACTCTTGAGAAGCGCAGCTCGGAGAGCAAGTGGAGCAACGACCACGCCGATGGACTCGCATGAAGCGTCCATCACACAAAACAAAAGGAAAAATGCGCTTTGCGCAGAGCTCTGCGCTTAGGGAGCTGGGAAAGCATGCCATTCAAGCACTCCCCAGATTGTGTGGCTGTGGCCGTGGATTTCATTTAGTCAGCGCCAGTTTTGTGTACAGTAAACTAGATTTGTCCACACAACTGTGTTACTGTATCGTGTGTGAGGGTGTTATTCAAAATGAAAATATACACACCGGTTGTAAGCGTTAGTTGAAATCCCTTCTTCACTATAATGGTTCATATTCTACAGGGACACATCCTCATCCAGACACAGGTACTTCTTGGAAAACCTACAAGTTCAAGAGAAAGGACTTGCCCATAGTATAAAGTGTGTAAACCATTACGTTTTAGTTCCTGAAACTTCCCAAGCAATGACCTACCCCACAAGAGTTAACCGAGGAGAGAGAAGGAAGGCCAGACAGAATGCTGAAGACAGCTAGTATGACCAGAACGTAGCATTCTGAATTAATCCACTGCTTGATGCTACAGACCTAAGTGTACGAGTATAAATTCAACTCTGAAATCTGCAGTGGTGGTGGGGGAAGTCATTCTACACATATGACTACGATCTGACATCCTCACTAGACCATCTCGCTTTACAGCAGGGCGAGGACAGATCTAGACCTTGATGAAGGACCTCACAGAAAGGTAATTCCAGACAGAGAGGTTGATGAGCACGCAGGCTGGATGCCCGTCTCCGTTCCAGTAGCCAAGAGATGAGGATAGGTCTGCTCTGCTGCTTCCCAGGCCTGCTTTTGGGTTAGCCTGGAAGCTGAGAACACCATCAACCATCTGTGCTGATGTGAGACACCCAAGCAGATGTTTCACTGGAGAAGTATCGCTTACCCCACACCCAGACCCATCCCTGCTTCAGTTTGCCAGCGTGAGATGCCCCGCCAGGCTGCAACAGGATGCTGCTCCCTCCCCTCCCTCTGTCCTGCAGCGCACTGGCCAGTGCCACAAGGAAGATGAGAGAGATGAGAGGACAGTTTGAAGCCAGGTGCAGTAACAGGCGGTTCTGAATTCAAGTTCTGAAGAAACGTGGGATCCACGCACGTCAGCAGTGCCACAGGACTGTAAGAGTCTCCCCACAAAGCTGCGGCCCGTGATCCTACTACCACGAACTGCCAAGCAGCGATGCGATTCACGATGTTCCTACCTCTCTGCCATCTCCCCAAGAGGTCAACAACAAGAGTGCTGAGGGGCACACCTAGGAGAGAACAGCCTAGCCAAAATCCTGCTTTCCAACAGCCCTGTGGCAGCTTGGCATAACATGCGAGTGTGCCGGTCTAATACTCAAATTAAAGTGGAACCACAGCACGGAAATACTTGAAAGATGCTCATTGGCACCTCTGTTCTGACCAAGGAAGCTGCAGAAGACTGAAGTCCTTTAAGCCACATTGTTCACTGGGACACCCAAACCCAGACCTCTCCAGATCAGTAAATAAAGTTGCACTGCTGCTCCTCAGGCTGTACTGAAACAGGCAGGATGGAAACTGTTTAAATACGCTGTTCCTTAACTGGTGAACGTATCGGGAGCCTGGAGGAGGCCCTCCTCTGGCACGTGTTAAAAACTCTGCCAGACGGTGGGAGAAAAAGTAACAGTTTCTAACAGAAAATAGGGAATGAAGGCAGCTGTCTCCCAACACACCTGATGAGGCACAGATCTAAATCTGAGAAGGATTATTCTGTATAACTGAGGTTAGGTGCCGACTAAACAAACTGTTACAGAGAAACACCGTTTACCATAAAATAGGAACCTCAGAAAAAGCGAAAGGAAACTTACTTTGTAAGCAGGGAACAGCATGTAGAGTAGCCACTTTTAAACTCGGTATGCGAGTGATGAAAAAAATGCATTTCCAGAAGGTGGCGAGTAAAGTCTTCAAGAGAACAAAGGGGGTGAAAACAGGTTTGGATGCATGAGACTTCCACCATCCCAGACAAGCATTAGATGGGAGAGACACCAGAGGACTATTAAATCTCTGCTGTACTCAACCTTGTGCTACGGGGGGGAAAGAGGTTGTCAAAAATCACCCTCTGTGGCTTCCAGATGGAAAGGAGAATGAAAACCCACCAGATCACCCACCACAGAGAGACCTGCCTGCTCGTGGACGGGCAGCATTGGCTAGCAGACTGAAATACAGCACGTCTGAGCAAGGAAGAGCAACAGAAAGTTACTGTGAGGTGGGACACGCTGCCCCAGGCTGTCAGCTTGCAAGGCAGTCAAGACTCAGTACTGCCAAACGCAACAGTAACGAGTACGAAAGGAAACAGAGAGATGGAGCCCTGTTATTTCAGTTACTTCGCTGCACAAGCCTAGCGGAGATTGTTAAAGAAACCAAAAGCCAAGGCTTCCACCTTGGACACCACCAAGGACAGCATTCCGCTACCTTGCCGGAAGGTAAAGAGAACTGAAAGGTAAAGGCTCACACACTTCATCATGGAGAAGGGGCTTTTCTCTTGAACTTTAAGCATTATAAGATGTACCTCTCTGGAAGAGGGAAGTGTGGCAGAGTACCAGTGCTGCCTCCGTGGCCACCAAACACCAGAAAACCACAATCAGTAATCAGTCCTTGGCTCACCTTCAGCTCTCGCTTCCGATTCCGGTCACTATTGGATTTCGAGTGCCTGGAGCTTCGGCCTTCCTCCACCGCTTCAAAGAGCTTGTCCACAAATCTCAGCGTGGAATCATCAAGAAAGGGCTTGAGGTGGTCTGGAAAAACAGAGGAGTTGCATAAATGGCAGAATTCACTGCTTGGGATGAGTGGGAGAACGGAGAACTCGCAGAGACTTCTGCAAAGCCACGGAACACTTTATGTAAAGGTGGCTTCAACCCAACTAATGCAGTGGGCTTGCTCCTTGAGCTCCGGAGGCCTCCGGGACCTGCAGATGCAGACTTCTGGAGTCAAGGAAAAGGGCAAACAAAAAGACACCCTGTTCGCAGGAGTTTAAACCCACTGTACTGGGGTCCGGGCCTCCACTAGAGAAAAATTAGGGCTCTAATGGTCAAAAAAGCCACCGATTAAATTATAATTTTCAATTCTTTAGAAAAAATGGACCTTAAATTCATTTTCTTGTATCAGTTTCTGCAGCGCATTCCAAGGCCCCTGAACGTGTGTCTCAGCTGTCTGCAGGGATTTGCATGTACTCACCTCTGCCTCATCTAGGCTGCCAGAAATCAGCCCCATCCCTGGGCACACGTGTACCTGACAGCTCCAAGGTGGGGTTCGGAGTATAAAGCTAGCTCAACACAAACCAGTCTTCACACCTGCGAGGATGGCATTCATCTCCTGGCCACTGACAGCCTCAGCTGGCAACGGAACCGCGACCTGCCAGGCACCAGCAGCGTTAGGTCGGTCCCCGGGCAGCGGAGGGAGGGTTGGAGGGGTTTTTTTTTTTTTTTTGAGGCTACTTCAAATACAACACAACGTCTATAAACAGGCGATGCCAGCACACGCTCTTCTGTTTCAGAACAGGACCTGCTTCTTATGCACCTATTCTACCCCTTTCTTTCTCTGTCAAGGGGCCTGACCACTTCTACAAACAACTGCGGGGTTGGGGTGGGAGCACGTGGGACGTACCGGCCGCTTTCTTTTTGTCCATGCCTTTCCCAACGCAGTTCAGTGCTGCGGTAACCACGGTGGGCTCGGAGAAACCCAGCACTCGCTTCACCGTCTTCTCGATCCATGGCTTCAGCTCATCCAGCTCCCTTTTGGAGAGCGACATCTTCGCTGGTAGCTGAAGTTAATTATTTTCCTTGTACCTGTAAAGAAAGCAGGCAAGAAAACTATGGGTTAACAAAAAAAAAAGTATCAGATTATCATTGTTTTGCTGCCCTGTGCTCTTCTCATTAAAGACAGAGCTTACAGCTGGTAAAAGCTCCTGGAGATCACTTTTGCTCCCTTATTTTTAAACCGCAAGCTAAAATTACATGAGCCACACAGAGAGGGTCTCGGGAGAAAGGAGCAGACAAGATGCAGCATCAGATCGTTCGAAGGGAAACGCCGTGCTCACAGATGTCATGCAGAGGGCCAGAGTAAAGCCCCGAATCTCCTAAATCCCACCAGCACAAAGCCAGCCTTCCCTTAAGGAACGTGGGAGAATGAATGGCAAGCACGTGCCAGTCCCTGTAAATCCGGCTCCACTTCCACACACATTTTCCCACAAACAGGATGGGAAAAGTTTGGCCTTGGGGTGTCCCTTCAGTCCTCGGTTTCTCTCAGTAACGCAGTGGAGCGCCTGGCACAGCAGTTAGTTACGCGGATGCCAGCCCAGTTACCAATGCTCCACAAAACCCACCAGTCTGCCACGTGCTCGATAATTTTAGAAGAGCGACTGTAAGCTTGCCTACTGGCTTGCCAGTAACAATGCCAGCTAAGTAGCGCCTCGAGGAAATACAGAAGCATCCCCTGCGTACCTGGCTCACCCCGAGTTCTTCCCTTTCCCATGAGGTTCACAAACTACTTTGAACACACCACGCTTCACAGCGCGAAGGGTTTCTTCCCCCGGAGAGACCAGGGCCACAGCCTGCAGCAGGAGACCACCTCTCAGCCTCCTCACCCTGCCTCGCTCCGCGAGACCCCGCACACGAGTCGTGCTGCCGTGTGTGGTCTGGCTCCCGGGAATTTCTGGGCATGCTCAGGGCCAAGTCTGACAATCGCATTTAGTCAACAGGTTTACTAACGCTTAACGTTCAGCACGTGCCCGACTGCCTCTGTATTTGCTGCTTAAACCAGCTCCGGCGATCCAGAAGCGCCGTATTTCCCTGCCCAGTCCTTTGGAGCCCAATTCCAAGTAATCGTTAGCAGCTCTCACATTTTTAACGTTAGCTACAACGAAGCAGATGCAATAATGTTTAATTACGCAGCCAGGCACTAATCTGATTTGGAAACCTAGTCTCCTTTATCTGGAAACAGGAGAAAATCTTCTTAAGGGAATACGTTCGACCTCGACACTTCGTTCCCAAAAGAAAAGGCTTACAGAGCCTTGATGTTAATGTGGGTCTATTTAAACAGAAAGCAGACAGCGCTTGAAATACGATTATCATTCCTAAAACCGAGAATTGAAATCCTAGGTGTTAGTTGTAAGAAAGTGCTTCTCATTTAGAGTCTGTCAAAAAGGGTCTAGAGAAGTAAATCTACAGGCTTGAAGCAGCGACGAGAGGGCCAAGCTTTCACTGGAGAGCTCTTAACACCCTGAAAAGACTGGAAAAACTTTGCAGCCTTGTGCTTTTTACAGCAGGTTTCACAGAGGTATATCAAAAAGTAGCATCAAATACAGCCCGAAAGAACATCATTACAGCATTTCATCTATGAGTGCAGACTTTGAAGTACGTAACACTTCAGGATAAAGTTAATTAAAATTCAAGACAAGTTGAAATAATTAATTACTGCACTATAATAGCATTGCTGACATATGAATAGCTTCGTACGCCTATGTTAGCAAACACTAAACGTAACTAGTGAGCGCTTGTTTCAAACTGCGTTAATTTTCAGCTTCTGTAACTTAGTAAGGACCAACAAAGAAGCGCAATGGGTTTAACGGCATTTCCCCCTGAGTATCAAGGGAACAACCAGGCTGTTCAGCATCTGCAGGTAACTGCTCCGACAGCGCGGGTGCTCGGAGCCCTGCAGGCAGCGTGAGAGGCAGGGCACGCACCGGGCGGCAGCCGGTGGAGCTGTGTAACGTGTGTACACACGCAGGTATTCGCATATACGCCCACTAACCTGTTATTTCCCAAAATATAGGTAACCCGAAAGTGATGCTCCCACAGTGCTGCTGGCAAAACAAACCGATTCCTTCGGGGAGGGAAAAAAAAAACAAAAGAAAAAAAAAAAAAGAGAGAGTTCAGCCTCGCCTTGCAAAACGCGCGCCCCCGGTAAGAATTCCAGCCGAGTCCCGGACCCCTGCGGTGCCGCTCGCTGCCTCACGCCCGAAGACGGCGTCGTGCGCAGCACGGCCGCCGGAGCTC
>VXAL01010537.1:74161-139887 GCA_013399475.1 Chauna torquata | reverse complement strand
GTCCTCCACTTCGTAGTGGAAGTCAGATGCAGAACAAAAAAACAACTCTGACAACAAGTCCCTACACATTAATTGGCGGTATACTACAAACTGTTTTCTTTGTGCAGGTCAAATGCTGAAATCCCAATGNATATATATTTGACACACAAGTCAAATACCCACAATCTCCTTTTTCTCCAAGAAAATAATTGAATTAAAAACTTAGAAGCTTGCTTGCTGTAAACTAGCTGTTAGTAAATTGATGTCCAATAATTCTTACCCTGAAGATGGCAATTCTATTCTTTGCAGAACAAAGGAGTCATAGTGTGAGGTAAAACTTCAGTATCACAAAAACTGCAGCACAAGTAAAGAGCAGCAGCATCTCTTAGTAAAATGCTTCACTGAGGAAGTGATATCATAGAATCTGGCGGCTGAAGGATTCTGTGGTATCACTTTCTAAAGTACATTAAAAATGTATTAATTTGCCTAGACAGCAACTTCATCATCATTGCTCAGGAAAAATCCAAAAACCTACAGGAAAGGCCTTCTGAGGTAATCGTAAGTTAAAGAGATGTAACATAATTAAAAAGAAAAGAAGAATTGTTGCTTTTGTTCTCCTCAGTTATATTAGGAATAAAAAACAAAACTAATGTAATAAGGTATCCCAGCAGTTCAAATCTTCTAATTTATGTAGAATGGATTATTACTTAGACAATCTGACCCTGGGCAAAACTTCCTCAGTTGAGAAGATTTACAATCTAATTATGCAGGAAGTTCTGCTGAGACAGTTTGGGTGCAATGGTCTTCTATTACATTAAGCTTAGCTAAAATTGCTGCTTCTTTGCTTGCTTGGTGTTCCAAGTACTCATATGAAAACAGAAAATCTTTCATTTGCATCTTTTATTTTCCTTTAGTTTTTCCTCACCATTACTGCATGCAGAAGCACTCATTCTCAACTGCAAACAGCAGCACTAGGCTTAGGTTGTTAATGGCAAGCTACAAGTTGCCTTTCAGGCTTTTGCTTTGGCCCCCTTTAAGTGAACCGACTTTAAAAAAGAGCATCAAAGTACTTTTCATAATTTTTACAATGATAGTTGCTGGGTTATTTCTTCCCTCCCTTATCGCACATGCCCCTGCAGAAAGCCTGAAGCTGAAATCTGTTTCTGTACACATTCTTTTTCATCCTGCACACACAAAACTAGTTTATTTTTGTAGGGTGGCTCAGAGATGTTTTGCTGCTGTCCCAGACGCCTCAATATTTTTAGCAATTTCATTAGATCAAAAAAAGATCTCTCAACACATACAAAATTAGTGAGAGATTTACAAGCCTGCAGAGGAGAAGGCAGGAAACTTGGGTCTAACAGATAATCCAAAGTATCTTTCTCCCTAGATATATGACAGCATACTGATATAGTTGAATATACAGACACGTCCTATATTAACATAGCCAGAGAAATCGGTGCCTTTTTTTCTTTACAGTAAGTGTTTTGATTTCAAGAGGTCAGTGTATCATGTCATGGCCTTCAGTCTTGATAATTATCATTTGTAGTAATGCACATTTTTATCTACAGGTGGCAGACCTTTTAAAATCATCTTCAATCAAATTCATTATAAATTTTTGTTGATACCACCACCCACATTAAAAAGTAAGAATCTGCAGCATAAAGTTCTAATTAATGCTGTTCATTTTAGAGGACAGATTTGTCAACAAAGCGGCTCATTCTCAAAGGCTGGTGACCCCTCTCAGAATTAAAGCCTTAAAAAAAAAGTCAGTTGCCCAGTACATGGAGAGTTTATATTATTTAAAATCATTCAGCAGCTCAGCAAAGAATTTCTACTTTAGAGAGAGAAGAAGTTTCACTTCCTCGATTACTAAGCACTGGTTGGTAAATTAGTGATTTCTTCTTTGATAAGCTTACTTAGAAGAGGAAGAAATACAAGAATATCACAGCTGACTTCTGACAGTTAGAAAAGTGAAAAGTGAATCATAAAATTTTTTCATATCTAAATCATTTTAAAATGGCTTGACTTAGATTGTCATCTCATACATGTGTCTAAAGCCTCACTACAAAGCAGAAAAACACTCATTTACACCAGAATATTATCAGTCAATCTCATAACCCTGCATTCAGACTTAGAAATTTTGTCTTGACAAGAACCATGGAATAGCCCTCTGCACATGGACAAAATCATCTTGAAATCCAGAAGGCTGGCCCAGGGTTTCATCTGAGAGTTGGCTCAACTCTCTGTGAAACTGGCCATGGCTATCTGCTGCCCTCCACACCTTTTCCTCATCTCCACCCATGAAAGCTGGAGATAAGCCCTACCTCTCACTGTGGCTGCATTTATGATTCTGATATGGTAGCACTTTCCACTCCCCTTGCAAAGACGCAAATTATACCAGAATATGTGACTATGCTAGGAACCTGGTCAAGCTAGGTGAAGCCTAACCTAGGGTAATCTCATGGCACTCGGAAGCATTTGATATGTTCCACTCTTCCTGAAGTCCACAATAGGAAGATAAAGAACAACAACACAAAAAAAAACACCTTAAGGAGGTGCTCATCTTTGTATCCATAATTCTGCAAATATTTACTATTCATGACAGCTGGGTTAAGCAGAGACTACTACAGTATCAAGGTGATGCCCTAACTGTGAAATTACCTGTATCTGAGTCTCCTGTCAGGCCCAAAACAACATTTAACTGAATTGTTCTCCACCCATTCTCCCTAACTGTAAGGTATGTCTTTTTATAAAATGTATGTAAAAAATTTAATACTTAGGATGTCTACTTACACATCAATACTAATGAAATATTGCATATATATCCAGAAGTCTATAATAATTCAGAGAAAAATTCTTTTATCTTGCCAGTAAATTTCTGAAGAAAACAAAAAAGACAACCCCCCACCCCGATCTTTCAAAAGTATATTTTGGGAGGTTTTGAATACATTTAGATAGAACTGCAAAGCTGCTTGAATGAATAACAGACAGCATAGATAAACTTAAAACATCTACACTGGAAATATACATCCTAGAGAATACCCTTTTTTACTTGCTGATATGCCCACTCCTCCCCCTTCTCCCCAGTCCAAAAGAGTGGGTGAGAAAAATTGTGTACACTAATGTCTTTTGTGGTAACCTAGTAACCTTCTCCTTTTTCTCCACAAGCTCTTCCTTCACACCACACTCTTCCATATTGCTAGCCCTCCAGAGTAATTGCAGTATGTCTTTATATGGTTTTGTTTTCCTACCCAATGCAGAGGAGTTGGGGTTATTTTCAATCTTTGGAAGCTTGTAAACAGGATCAAACAGGAACCCGGTCATCAGCAAGAGGAAGGCTAGAAAAATAAAAGCAAATGCATATCAACGATTTTATTTTAAAAAGAAAAAGCATCCAAAACATGAAACAAAAGCCTGGGCTCTGCTAGACTTCCCCCTCCCCACTGCTTCTCGTTTAGTTCATGAACTCTTTTTTGCAGAACAGAGGCTGGTGTAAATTAATGTGTGACCCAAAATATATCACATGTAAAAGCCACCATAGAAATATGTAATAGCAAAAGAAAAAAAGGAAAGAAAAGAAAAACAGACATTATTAGAACTAAAGTGGCACCTCTTATGATGATAAATCAATATGAAGCTCAAACTAGGAGAAAGATAGGACTTTATATTCCTGTTTCTCTCGAGTGTTTAAACAGCTAACCTACACTCATTGATTCTGTTTTTATATCTCCAGCATAACATGGTTGCGTGATTAGACCGTTTAGCATGGTCAGTGGTGCAAGGACGGGACTGGGAGCAAGAAGTCTTCTGCATTTGCCTCTACTTTCAGCTGTTACCCTCTGACTAGGAGGGTTGTTCACACACTTGTTCTGCGACTTAGACCCCTGCCTTGAGGGTCTACAAGTTGCACCTGAGTTTTCTGGGGTGGCATCTCCCGCAAATATGACTGCAAGCCCAAAATTTCAACAACTAGAATTGGACAGTGCAACTTGCCATACCCCACCTCATTCTGCGCAATTCAGGAGTGGGATGCACCCCCGATCCAGGCACCTGCCATAGTTGTGGCTGCTGCTGTTTTATTCCCAAATTGTTGAACAGGGGAGAAAGGACACAGACTTGTTGCAGAGGAGGGAAAAGTTTTTGTGGCTGAGGTGCGCATGCATGGGATGCACAAGGCAGGAGCCGAGACCCCCTGCAGAGGCCCACGACACTGCTGCATGGAAGAGCGCAGATGGGCTGGCTGACCCAGACGACCCTGCCTAGCCACAGGCTCTGAGTACTAGCATTGTGCCTCAGTTTACCTAGATGCAAAACAGGGAAAATAAGCTTTATGTGACTCCCAAGTGCAGATCAGAGCAGTGGTCTGAAAACACAAAATACTCGTACTACCGTTACTTAACTGGATCACATGAACACAGTTGCACAAGCAAGTCACATCATCCCCGTGACCTGACACGTAAGCCAAAGTCCGCACCGTCTCAGGTGGCCAGTGGCAGTCAGGTTTTGCATCCCTAAGCTGTTATGACTTTTTTTTTTATTAATATCAATCTGGTCAAACCAAAACAGTTCATTTAGGATAAGAAACGTATTGATGAATAAACACTTAAAGAAAACACCCAAAAACCCACAACCAAATTCTGAAGTCAGTAACCTCAACCTATAAAACCAAGCACCTTCTCTGTTGGTTTAACTGGATGTAATTACTTTTACAGCCCTACAGCTCTGACAGCATTCAGAGAAAACAAGAGGTATCAAGAACAGGTTGGTGGATGAGGTTTCAAAAGACAGCCATCCCTGGTTAAACACAGAGCTCTGAATGCAGGCAAACTTTGTGAAGATAAACCTCCACTTCCTATTTTGTTTTTGAGCAGTCAGATAAGCAAACAGAAACGTCTTCTCTCTATTTTGCACAGAAGTTTACCCAAACATGAAATTTTGCTCTCAGCAAGATGAACATCTCTACAGGCTTCTCCAATAAATTATGTTAAAGAAGGGGGGGCGCGGGGGGGTCAGTCCTCAGTGAGGGAAAGCCAGCAAAATTTCCTAAAAAAATCTGCAGGACCTACCAGACTACCTGGTTAACAGTATCTCAAAGAACCAGAAAATATAAATTGCTTAACTCTTGTGTCAGTCTGGTTATCTTATTAAACATTCATCAACTAATTACCACAACATAAAATTTGTCCTTTATCTTCCTATCCTAACTAACACATTATTAATACAACTGACACACACCAGGAGCTGAGGAAAGAACAAGCCCCACTCCACTCATTCCCACTTAGGATCAGATCCCAAGGTAATTAAGACACGTCACAGGAAGATCAAACCCGTAACACTTTACGGTAAAATATTCCCCCACATATTTTTGTCTTTCTCAACAGCCTAGAACCAAGACACAGTGATACCCCACGTCTGCTACATGTAAGCAGAATTACAAAGAAAAAGCAGTAGTCGTTTTAGTCATTCTTGTGTCTTCGGCTAAAAACTTTGATCACTGACACTCACTCATCCTTGTCTTGTCTCTGACTTATCTCCTCCCTTAAGCAACTCCTCTTTGGAAAACTTTTGTGACTTTCCATAAACCTAGATATTTCTAGATTTTTGAAGAAGCCTTGTTTTCTGTTTCTCAGTACTTAGCACAGGCTCTTCCACAGGCAGGCCTAAGCACCTAAGCAGGTACAGATACGACAAAAAACAAGGAGTAACAATGACCACCATCACAACTGTAAAAATAGTAATATCATCCTGAGCAAGAATCTCAGCCAGAGACAGGTTAGTTTACAACAGTGTGGGCCCCCAGGTTATTTCCACACAATACACTTAAAAATATTCTCCTTGTTAATTTTATCTACGTAAATCCTTCTAGCTGGTGTCAAATAGCATACTTCAAAAGGGTTTTTTTTAGGACTGTTTGAAAAGAAAAAGCAAAACGGAGGCTAATGACTAGCTGTGAGCTTTGACATATAGAAGTTTTTTCAGGAGCAGAGCTGGAGTTATCTGGAAAAGGACCTTTTGGAAAAAAAATTAATTGGAATAAGTGAAGTTTTATTTAAGTAAAAATAAAAATCTATTTATAAAGGTAAAAATACCATCTAATTATAGTTGTTACTAATGAGAAGATGAGACAATCCCCAAATGTTTACAAAGGCGTCAGAAATTTTGGTTCTTGGTTATGGTCCTGAGCAGAGTGACAGAACCAGCAAAAAAAAAAAAAAAAGGATCTATTGATCTATCGACATATGGAGGAACCTAGATCCTACTCTGTAATTAATTTCATTTTTCACCTTAACTGTGGTTTCCATAGGATGCACTCAAGCAAATTCATACTTATATTTATTTCTTTGACTTTCTCTCTATTTCCATAACATGCCCTACAGTACTTTTGTTTCTACAGCAACATGGTTTGGGGACCATTATTTGGGGTGACAAGGGCAGCATTCCAGAAAGACGCAAGAGCTCTGTGCACAGGAGTTAAATGTGCAGAGAAACACAAACAGGAGCCTCAAGAACTGTTCTGATACAAAAGTAAACTTTGGGTATGAAGAAGTCTCAAACAGTAGCACACATTGTTAATGCAGCCTTCGACCACATTATTCTAGTGATCTGTATTATATACTCTATATCTTATGTTTTATGATCTATATTACATATTACTAGTTTTTAGTATT
The DNA here is from genome assembly GCA_013399475.1 of Chauna torquata. Classification (NCBI taxonomy): domain Eukaryota; kingdom Metazoa; phylum Chordata; class Aves; order Anseriformes; family Anhimidae; genus Chauna; species Chauna torquata. The sequence continues at coordinate 133,237 of VXAL01010537.1, read as the reverse complement.
AAAAACAAACAAAAAGAAAAACCAACTGCCTGAACTTTGATAGTGGTGAAAATGACAGACTTACACAGCCTCCAAGACAGAAGTCCTGCCTCTGACCACAACCTCCACACCATCATCCCCCACGGAACCCTGTCTCAAAGAAGCTTCCACCGATGCAGCTAGCAGGCTTCTTCGTCCTGTTCACTCCTTCGCCACTTTACTGAGGCCACCAAGAAGATGCCACTCAGCGACAAACATTGTGGTGGCTTCCCTGCAATGATGACATTAGCTTGTGATGGGTTTTTAGGAAGCAAATAGAGCAAAGCCTCAAAATGACTCTGATCTGCTCTTCCACAGCACAGAATAACAGCGGGACTTTCTGAAACCACAAGGGAGAGGGGTGGGCAGAGGCCCGTCTCCAGCTCCTGAAGGTGGGCAGTCCCACAGTGGTAACGGGTGGGATTTCATCTCACCTAGCCTTATCTGCATAGCCAGCCCAGTTATCATCTAACGTAGCCTTTCAGAAATAAAATACCGCCATCACAAACATCTACTGGATATATCTCGGGGATAAAAATTGAACGCTCAGCCCATCACACAATAGCACAGAAAATACAGCCATTTACAGTTACTGTGACTCACATCTCTCCATACTTCAACTGTGGGGTGGATAAAGCTGCTTCCAGTTATGCACGGGGCAGCGCACCATAGAGAACAGAATGAGAGAAACACAGAAACACGGGGTTTTCAGCATATACTTTCATTTTCACATGAACTTCCTGAGGCTTACAGCTGTTAGTTTTGAGACTCTGCAAGTCTTAACTCTGCCCATTAAGGTTGAGGTGAATCAGTGGAGAAGCATAAAGAAGACTGTTTTGCTACATCTCCTGAGCAACCATTCTGCAGATGAGGTCTTGAGGTATAATCCGGGAAATTCTTATCCACTCTTTGAAAACTGTACAGACATGAGAAAAAAAAATCATAACTGTTTTTGAAAACCTGTTGTCTTCAGAAGAGACCCTACCCTCTACTTTCAGATGAAGGGCTCTCATTTCAGGAGCCAAAGTAAGATCAATGTGAGGGCCTTTCAGAACATTGCTCATGGTGACGTGAACTAGGAAGAATCATATGCTGGCTTCAGTCATTTTACCGTCTCCAAACCAAAACAGTCAAAATAGTTTAAACAATGTTGTTTTTTTTTTAAGCTACTTTTCTGCTAGAAAAATACCACCAGCAGGCTTGTGCAAGATTATCTCCTCAGTATCTACTACCTGTTCATATGGCTGAGTAATGAGAGAGAAGTCTGGAGTGATTTTTTCTTTGGGGGGGTGGTTTTTTTTTTTTTTTTTAAATCTATTTGCCAACCAGAGTCATTTATCCCCTATTAGATAAAGTATAATAGACTATACCGAAAGGGTCACTGGCCTTCCATTTAATGATATTGCCGGCACCAATCTACGTTTTCCTGACAGTGTCCCTCAACAGAGAATAAATGGCTGATCTCTTCACAATAACAGCTGATTTCTATTTATTAAGCTAAAAAGGTCACCATTTTCTACGGCTGGGCCGCCCTGCACTATTGATAATTTTATGCATAAACAAATGGCAAATTTGTGCCACATAAATATGCATTAGCAATTACTTTTTCCTCGGGCAACGCTCGCCGCATGCAAATGTGTCCCTCACAAGGCCTGGTGGCTTTTGTTTTAGCTCTTGAACAGCTAAACAAAAGAGCACGATAAACAGTTTAAAAATTGCCAATCAATAGGAGATGCAAATGCAAAGGTAAATGGCAAGAAACTTGCCCAAACAAATAAAACTAAACCAAAAAAGCAAGACAAAAAAATAATGAGGAAAAAAATAAATAAAAATCAATAGAAAGGGCTACCTCTTCCCTGCCCACACTCATATCTTCAACTCTGCATTTTTTTTCTTTTCTTTATACCAAAAAGATGGCTAAGGTACTCTTTGCACTGCAACAGTCAGGCTGGTACTACTATAGACAGCAGATGGGATCGCAAGCAATGTAGACACAGGTTGCGTAAACATTAAGCAGGACCCACACATGTATCCAAGGGAAGGAGGCAAAAGAAAAAGTACGTCTGAGGAAAGTCAGAGTGGACCCTTGGTTTAGCTTTGTGATTTCACATTTCCATCCAAGATTTTTTAAAAGCTACAGATAAATGACAAAAAAATGTAATACCTTCTGTAAACATTGATTGAGGATTTTATTACTGCAAGTGCCCAGAAAATACCGATTTATCTGTGCCTATGTACAGATGTCTGTAGTAGCAGCCTAATGAATGTTGTCACTTGAGAAAGTGGAACTACATGTAATTTCCTTTACCCCTAGGACAGAAAGCTTGATTTTCCCTTGTCTTATCCTTGGACTACTCATTTCAGACAGCAAACCATGGTTGTATACAAGATGCAGGATAATGGAAAAATCAGACCCAGACACTAAATTGGTATGAACATGGAAACCAAAACTGACAATTTTAGGAGAACTGATGATTGCTTTGAATTTTCCCCTTCAACAGAGAAGCTTCAGTGCTTTAGAAGAACTGAGCGTGACACGTACCGTGATTATCGTTTGTAGGCAGGCTATTACACAGGGACAAAGAATCCAGTTCAGTAATTCAGTAACAACACATTGTGTGCAAACACACGCTAAGGCCAGCTGCTTGACCCATCGAAGCAACTAGCTTTCTTTTTACGCGACTTTCTGAGGCAGTAACCCTTTTTCATGACCAGGATTGGGAAATGAAGAGAGGCATGAAATACAGTGAGGAAAGTTGCACCTCATCCTACAAACATTTATGAAAAAGACAAACTCAAAACATGTGGGCTTATCTTTTAGTAAAAAATAATTATTTCAACAGAAATTGAAGAAATTAATCATATGCTTCAAGTGGTTTGGCAGACAGGGGCCATAATATAGCAGGTAACCCATGTACACACATTTTCAGGATGTTAGCATCTAATGTTTTTAATTTTTAATGAATGAGAATGTTACTGTTGATGTAAAAATTCAACAGCAATCCTACATTTTTCCCCACCCAATCGCTTCCATAGAATGAAAATTTCACAGAATTCATTTCCATGAATTATACTAAAATCAAACTAATAAATATATATATATATATTTTTTTTCCAATTCAGTTAACTTGCCTTTCAATCTCCTTGTTTTGTGACTCCGATGGTTTTGTAACAACTCTTTAGACTAGGACTTTTGATTCTGGTAGAAATTGATACAGGTGATTGCAACAATAGTACCAGAGGTTATTGGTTTTAACCATTCTCAACCCAAGAGCACTCTTGCACATGGTCAAGTAGAGGTGAAGCTACATCAAGTGCAGGATGAAATGTGTCCTCTCAAAGCAAAAGTACTAATTTTAGGCTTTTAGCCAATAGCACTCTCACACCAGCAACAAGTCTCAGCCGCAAATCCACATTTTTCAGTTTCTCTAAATTAAAATCGATAAGATAATTATTACAACATGGTAAACTGTGAGATATATAGAACTCCCCCTATGCCATCTACCCTTTTCTGCTCTGTTTTTTTCCATTAGCATACACAAAAAATGGATATCAATAGCACTTTTTGCCTTGGGTAGGCAGGCCAAGGTACATATCCAACAACTGCATGCCCTTAAGAGACAGCATCCTCAGTAACCAGCCTTAGAGCTGCTGGGCAGCTGCTACTCAAACGTGCCCATGCAGTCAAGGGGTATCCACCTGATAGCACACGCATGGCAAATCCCAAAGACTTCAGAAATAACACATCACAGAAATTTACATATCTTTTTGTAAAGTTAAATGTGACTGAAAGACCCACGATTACAGCTTCCTGAAGGGAGGTTGTGATGAGGAGGGGTTCGGCCTCTTCTTTCAGGTAACTAATGACAGGACTCGAGGAAATGGCCACAAGTTGCGCACGGGGAGATTTAGATTAGATATCAGGAAAAACTTTTTCTCTCAGAGAGTGGTCAGGCACTGGAATGGCCTGACCAGGGAGGGGGTGGAGTCACTGACCCTCGCGGTGTTCAAGAAGCGCCTGGACAAGGTGCTACAAGATATGGTTTAGGAGCTTAGTGGGTAGTATTGGTGATAGGACGACGGTTGGACTAGATGATCTTGTAGGTCCTTTCCAACCTTGTGGTTCTGTGATTATATACAAAGTTCTCCTAAGGTCGACAACAGAGTAAAAAAAGGCATGAAAAGGTATGCTAAAGAAAGATCAAATAAATTGTTTAAATGTCACTGCAAAGGTAGTTCTCACGAATGTCTCTGTGGCCAGACTGCTGCCATTAACATAGTTAGAAAGTCTATAATCGGAAGAAAATTATTACTACATAAAATATTACTGCATAGAGACACTGCCACAGAATTGAAATGAAAAGATGTAGCTCAATCTATTAATGCGCATCTCACGTGTGAATATGATGAATAGTAAAGAATGAAATGACTGTTAAATCTCTGTTAACAAGTGCATTTTAAATAGTATAGATGGATCTTTCTGTATTGGGACCATATCTCAAACTCTGATTGGGCTACTCATGTTAATCCCCAAACTAGCATTATCAAAACAAAACCTCTAGAGAAGATATGAAGAGATGGCCATTTTCTACAACAGTGGGTGGAGTTGTTTCTGTGAGAAGCATGTAGTTCAGGAGGATGAGATGGGTATAAAGAAGAAATTATTCTGTCAAATTCAAGCCCTCTTTCTCTCTCCGAGTGAGCTCAGCTTCTACTCTTCTTTTCTAAGCCCCATTTTCAATAAGGAAATTTTTCTCTAATGTCTAAATTGTCTAATTTAAAAAAAAAGAAAGAAAGAAAGAAGCACTCACAACTGCAATCTTCATAGAAGCATGCTTTTAATATCAGGGATTTCATTTTTCTCTCTGCTTTGTTTACAACCTTCCTGGAAAGCTTTAAAGCTAAAAACTTTCTGATAGAAGTATTGCATTTCTTACATGATTCCAAATGCAAGAATGATTTTTTTTTTTAAGAACTTTAATACTGAACAGAGCTGTCATTGATAGCGTCTAAAACTCAATTTATGTATTTTTACATGCTATACACTTGAAAAAAGACAGCTGCTCGTAATACAGATGTGCCAGCATCTGTATTATCATCAGCTATGATTGGCTTTTGTAATGATAGTCATACCTCAATTCTTTTCTTCATGCTATAGATAATATATATTGGATCATTACACATGTGCACACATGTTAACCTATGAGGACTCTCAAAACACAAGTTCCAGGCATTACAGATTAATCCCACCTTTCTTCCCCCCAGACTAAGTATTAACACTTCAAGCTGTGTTCTTCTAACACAGCTACACTCCTCCTCTTTGATTCTCCATTCTTCTCCCTTCATTTGATTGCTTTCAGTTGTTTTGAATTGGGAGACATTGAAAACTGTCAACAAGAATTTAGCATGAATTAGTATCAGAAAATTAGTGTTTTTCTTAATTAAAGAAAATATGATGTTTTAGTCCTCCCTATCTCCTCCTTCTCCCCCCGCCAACAATAACCAAAACTTGTCTCTGCAATCAATCTAGCATCTGAAAAGCAAGCTGGATTTCTTCTCTCTCCCGCATTCTCACTACCAGTAATATCTCCATGATTAAGACTCAGCTGACAGTTCTCATGCCACAGAAGCTGAGAAAAATCCAGCTCACTCCTTCAGCAGCTGAATTGGTCGTGGAGCATGGAGGGGGAGGGGAAATGGGTAGGGAGGGACAACTTTCATCAGTCAGATAAACACATCCACAGTAAGAAAATGTTCCCTTTTCAAAGCTACAAAAGCACCCACCGTGGGCAACTACAGACTTTTAGCAGATAACAGATTTAAGTATTCCACTCAAAATAGTAAGAAAAATTCTGAAGGTTTCCATATGAACCCAGCAGAATTGACCAAATGTATCCATCTGTTTGCTTTCATAGAAGCAATATGTATGCTGCCAGTATTGGACCTCTTCTAGGGCAGGGCCCTGGGACTTAAATTACATCTGCCACTTCCCTGGTTTACAGCAGCCTCATCAGCAGAGCAAGATTTTTTTTTTTTTTTTTTAAAGCCTGAAAATAGCATCCTGAGGAAACACATGAGAAAACGACTATTTCTACATTTCCTCCCTTTCCTACCTGATGACTTTGCCTCAGTACCTAATATTAATATCAAATGTGATGTTCTGAGCTGAGAAACATGGAAGCACTTCAAGAAAGCCTTTTAGTGTCTCATTTCCATCTCCTTAGCTCAGAAGGGACTATTTCATAAGCAAATTTGAACACCTTCAAGCAACTCATGATGAGAGTGTCCAGAATTAAATTAGTTACCTTGCCTCTATTAAAATTGGCAAAGAAGCAAATCCTCATCCCTTCTCACAGTATATTATCACCGAAACAACAGGCTGACTAGAACCTCCAAATATGTCTGTATCTTACATCCCCAAACTTGAATTATAGTAGTATAATGTGAATTATTTTTGAAAATTGATATCATTGATAATGTTACAGTTTTGCTTATTTCAGTTATGACAATTTTTTCAGATGCAACCATGAAAATCTGCTTTCTTGAATGCAAAGCAGTACTGCTTACTTTAGTAACTGTGGTGCATACAGCCCACGGGCCCAAGCAGCTCCACAGTAAAAGGCAAAGTAAAATTTGGAGCAATTCATTAAGTCTCTCTTTGTCCTCTTCAGAGGACAGAGTTCTGTCATCCTATGCTGTAAAAGGCCTGTTATGTAGTTTGCATTTCCCCCCAAATATTCCTTCTAGATATCAGCAGGAAGCACACCCCTACTGGTCAAAGCTTTACCGTCACTTTGCCAGAAATGCCCCACACCTAATTGGGAATAGCCTAATACAATATACATTTTATATATAATAAAATAAATGCAGCACCTAATACCGCCACAACAGTGAGTATACAAATCATAAAACTGAACCCCTGTGCGTAAATGCAGTACCATTCACGACCTGAACCACATGCCTTTTCCCAGGATGTCCTGGCCATCAAGTGACTCAGCTTAAACCACTGTTGAATGTCCTTGAAATTTGTCTCAGGAATGTGACACTTTTGTGACTTGTCTTTTGCTATCACCCACCTGAATGTTGGTTAAGTCTGAGGAAGATGGCACTTTCAGTTCACACATATGCAGAAAAAATCTGCTAAAAATCAGCATAACAGAGTGACCAGCCTGTTATGTCGAGCACGCTCCATCCACCCCTGTCACGCCAACCAACCTGCTCCAGCCCAAAGTCTTCACAAGCTTTTCCTCCAGCCAGTCTCCTGAGTCACCAGAAAGCTCCCAGGTGTTAGCAGTGGACAGAACTAGAAAGAGTGAAAACTCCACACCTAGTAAAGACAGACAAAGCAACTTGACTCAATGAAAAGACCTAAAACTCAAAACAGGAGTGCTGAGAAAAAAGGAACAACAGGGCCAGCAGGAGCTGAGGAGCAAGAAGCACAAGTGAAGAAAAAAGGAAAGATAAGAAAGACAAACTAAGAGTGCATGGCACAATGTGTCAGCAGTGCCAGGGGACACCACTCCCACAGTCTAGGGTAAATGCTGGTCTTCTGACCAACACAATCCATCTTCTGCTGTCCACAGCTGCTAGCAGAAACATCTCTTAGTGACCTGTGCATGCAGCAGTAACAGCCTACTACCAGCAATTAATCCACCAGCTCAAGTGGTGGTGCCCTCTACTGAATATCTTTAAGTAACCACTCTGTGATGACCTAAGTCAAGAGAAAGGGCAGTGGAGCTCCACGTGATATTATTTTTATTTCTCAGTTTTACATTATAAAAACATTCTTGTTAAAAAAGGCTGAATAAAAGTGAGCATTCAACAGTTGCAAAATTCTAGACTTAAGATTGTACAATCATTCCTAATTTAGCCATTAAAAGCATGAGCTTTTGGTCTTTGTCCATATGCATTGCAATACTCTCTAATTACATGATCACATTCCAATTTTTTTCTAGAAGGATATCACCCAAGAAGGGCCAGCTCTGGGAATGAACATGAGTTGCAATACCTAAAACCAAAGTTGCCTGCTGGACCATTAACTCATTCATTTTAGGTACTGGAATGTGAGTATTAAATAAGGCAGAGATTTGCAAGCCCGATGTGGACAGTTTTGCAGGAATCCTAAATCTTTGCAGGAAGCCCTTAGTCATGCATGCTCCACTTTCTGACCTGATACACCTGAACATATACTTGTAGATGCTGTATTTTGCAGTCAACTGATTCTNTTTTTTTTTTTTTTTTTTTTTTTTTAAGATACAGTTGCAATAAAGTGAAAACAGCACTTCATAAAGTCAGACCCGGCCCAGATGCAGTTAGCTTCCCTCTACATCCAGTGGAGACAGAGGAGAGACCTCTGGCAGGGAGAAGTCTAGTCCAACAAAATTCTGTTTCTCTCTATCCACTGACAGAACAGAGGCCTTCAGCAAGGATCCTTTTTGCTTAAGCTAGATCCCTTCTCTTCAGCTAACATTAAGATAAGTGCATGCATCTACCTGTGGGACCGACCACTCCGCTGAAAGCCCAGACCCTCTGAGTGCCTAGCATCTACACCGTGGACAGGCCAGCTCGGTCCCTGGCTTGCTGCATGGCTCTTGCCTTGCTGGATGCATGGTAACTTAGCTTCAGAAAAGGGGCAGAAAATGCTTTATCTCAGTGTTCCCCCAAGCCAGGTGGGAACGGCATTTCTCTTCGGTATGTGGGTTCAAACACCTTCAGGTGGTCCAGGAAACCTCCTGACAAATAAAAACACAGACTACAGTGGACTGAAATGAACTGGATTGCTGCCAGGGTTTAGGTTAGTTGTAGCTACCTAGGTAGGTTTTAGGTGACCTGGGCTGTTTTCATCCCCTTCAAAAAAATGTTTCCCTATCTGTAAAATGGATACAATACCATCAGATGGATATTGTGAGAACCAGTTAACATCCATACAATATCCAGATAATATAGTGATAAAAATCACAGAAGTACATCAGAAACTTAGTAATTTTCACATGTATTTATTACATGAATAATATTACGGATTTTTTTTTTTTTTTTAAGATAGGGTTTGAATGCATGTAGAATGTGCCTGCCACAGGGCCACATGAACAATAAGGATTAAAAAAATATTGCATATCTTCTTATTCTGTCAGCACCATTATTTCAGTGGTCTGATATGTGATCTTGTAATTAAAGACTATATCGTAATGCATATGCACAAAGGGGCTGAATTAAGGTTGTGCAGGCAAATCTAATTCTGGCATTTCCTATGCTTTGAGTGCCTGACTTCACAATCTTAGTGTTCATTTAACAAACAGTTTCTGTATGTAATACCATACATTATATACATGCAATAGTAATATCCTCCATATTGTTGCATACTCTGATTCTGCAAGGTATGTTTACACACATATGAACAAACATACTACAAACAGAATAATATGCAGTCGTATTTTGACCATCGCCCTCTTCTCCTTATGCAGCATATTCTTGCCATTAATTTTACTACCATCAAGAATAAGTTGCTAACAGAACATTTTAACTGCTGGCACCCTTTAAGTACACAGAATACATGTCAACACTTCCAGCTTCTTACCCACTGGTAAGAAACATTTTACGTAGCATCTACTGTGTATGACCATTTGTGGATTAGAGCGCACGTGCACAAACACATGGTGCTCTCGCCCTGGTCCCTGAACAGAGGCTCTCCTGTTAAGAGCCTGTAGAGGTGACCACTCCCTGGTGTTTTAAAAAGGCAGGATTAGAGCAGACATCAGTTTTCACCCCAGGCTACACATGTGGGGGCCTGGGAAGACCTCTGCTTCTAGGGCTGGAGAAAGAAGTGTTCTCCACACACAATAGAAGAATCTCCATTGGTGCCACAGAGGTGTATGAGAGGCTCGACCACCTTCACTTTTAACTCACTGCCATAACTTTCTGTATTGGGTTTAGGTGGTAAAGGCTTGGTAGCAGGGGGGCCACAGGGATGGCCTCTGTGAGAAGAGCCCAGAAGCTGCCCCATGTCAGATAAGAGCCAGCTCCAGCCGGCTCCAAAAGGGACGCACCGCTGGCCTAGACCTGAGCCAATGAGCAATGCTGGTTGTGCCTCTGGGAGAGTACATTTAAGAAAGGGAAAAAAACTGTTGTGCAACAGCAGCTGGGAGTGAGAGGAGTGAGGAACAGCCCTGCAGACACCAAGGTCAGTGAAGAAGGAGGGGGAGGAGGTGCTCCAGGCGGCAGAGCAGAAGTTCCCCTGCAGCCCGTGGTGAGGCCCATGGTGGAGCAGGCTGTCCCCCTGCAGCCCATGGGGTACCACATGGAGCAGATCTCCACGCTGCAGCCCGTGGAGGAGCCCACAGAGGAGCAGGTGGATGTGGCCTGAAGGAGGCTGCAGCCCATGGAGAGCCCCCGCAGGAGCAGGCTCCGGGCCGGAGCTGCAGCCCGTGGAGAGGAGCCCACGCAGGAGCAGGTGATCCGGTGGGAGCTGCCACCCGTGGGGGACCCATGCTGGAGCAGTTTGCTCCTGAAGGATGGACCCCGTGGTACGGACCCATATTGGAGCAGCTCTTGAAGAGCTGCAGCCTGTGGGAAGCCCACGCAGGACCCGTTCGGGAAGGACGGCATCCCGTGGGAGGGACCCCACGTTGGAGCAGGGGAACAGAGAGCGACCATGAAGGAGCGGCAGAGACGAAGCGATATGGGCTGACCGCAGCCCCCATTCCCCGTTCCCCTGCGCCGCTCAGGGGGAGGAGGTAGAAGAGGGTGGATGGGGGGAGGTATTTTAGTTTGCTTTTAGTTTCTCACTGCTGTAGTGATAGTAATAAATTATACTAATGCCTCTATGTTGAGTCTGTTTTGCCCGTGATGGTAATTAGTGAGCAACCTTCTTGTCCTTATCTCAACCCTTTAGCCCTTGTCCATCGTATTTTCTCCTGCTGCTCCTTTGAGGAAGGGGAGTGAGAAAACAGTTGTGGTGGAGTTCTGCTGTTTAGCTGGGTAAAACCACCACACTTTTGTTGATATAACTATGAGTATGAACAAAATCTTCCTTTTTTCCATGTTATAGTTCACTTTGCTTCATCCTTGGGAAAACATACTTCTCTTCTCCTGATTTCAGTATTTTTTCTACTTACTGAGCAGAACTTTCATCCTAGCCCTTATGGAGCTTACAAAGAGCTCCACCAAGACACTCCACTGTGCTTTCTTGCTCTGACACTGACCGTTTCATCTGCCAGGTGCTGGTCAGCATGTACTTACTCAGTTACGCGATTTTGCACCCTGCAGCTGTATGTGCTCCTACTTCTCACAGCATCGATTCTAACTGGGATCCTGATGGCATGCAGGTAGTTTTGCCAGTTAAGCCTAGAGAAAGATGCTTTGTTCTCTGCCAGGAAAAGATCTATGCCAACTCAGCGCATTCCCATCATTTATTCCCCAATCACTGTCCATTGCTTATCAACACTGCCATTCATTAGATAAATGCATCTGAAACAAACAAAAAAAAGCACACGCAAATCCCACAGCCCATAAACAATCTTTAATACCAACTACACACTGTGTTACAGTGTATGTGCACTGGTAGACTACTCTCATCCAGAGGTTCTCAGATACTTTCACTACAGCCATGTATGGACAAAAGGCATCATTTGGTCAGATTTTAATGTGTGCGCTCTGGTGTGTGATAAATTCTGCACTGTTAGACCTCATGAGGTGGGTGAGTGTGCCCTCATTGAGGTGTGGGACAGGGAGGGAGGGGGGAAATCACACTGGTTTGTACTCATGATAGCCACAGTGAACTCCAGCATTGAAATAATGGGAATTTCCTCTTGCTCAGTTTCATAAAAACAATGCCGAGCATTCCCAGACACTAAAACCACCTTGAATCTAAGCTTCCTGAGAGGCAGTTTGCAGTCTCACACAGTTAACAGTCTACATCCTTTCCTCCTCCTCCTCACACCAGTTTTCTCTCTCAATTTCATAGAATGCAACCTACAGTTGTCCTCGAATTTCAGAAAGTGATAATTTTCTGTAGAGGTAGTTTATCTGACATTGGGCCTATAGCACAGGAGGGCACTTGTAGCTTCTAATCATCCTCTCCATCTGTTCACCATAAGCAATGTTGATCTTCAAATTACACAACCTACACAATCCTGAAGGAGTCTTTTACTTTCCGGTAGGACAATCTGCTCCTTCCCTTTCCCCGTTTACTGCAATCTGCAGGATCCTTGCACTGCTACACATACGGAGAATGAGAACATATCAATCCACCCTAAATGACCTCGAAAGGCTGAATCAGTTAACCAAAAACACAGAAACTGCAGCTTTCCAGCAGACTCCCCACACCACCACCATGAAGTTATTTGCAAATTCCTTTTAAACACAGATCCCAGAGTAATACTCTGATTCTAAACATATACAATCCCAAAACAATGCCAAACAGTGACTGGGTGTCAGTGCCACCGTGGAGTCCAAAACACTGCTCCTGCAGCCTTGCCCTGAGCCACTCTGCCCAATACAGTCTGGTCCTGCTCTATGCACGCATCCTCGGAGCTGGCCCCAGCTTAGCATTGCACCATCCACACCTCTCACCATGCTCTGCAACAGCAGAGATGGACTGGAAGGGTTACAAGCAAGCTGGCAGTGCTGCACTCCTGCATCTGCCCAAGAGATGACCATTTCCAAGCAGAAACTGGTAGGTGAGGTCTCCAGGAAATGGGCAAACTGGGACAGTGAGAGGAAAGGACCCAGCTGCTCTGATGTTTGACCACAGGCACTTCTGCAATCTCGGATCAAATGAGAAGCAGAGTCAATGCACAGAGAAAAGCAAAAGAAGAAACAGCTACCCTCCAGAACGTCACAGACCCTTTTGTTCGGAAGATTTGGTAGTAATATAGCATCTTGGGATATCTTCCTGGAGTAGCAATACTGTATGTGCTGCCCATCACTATACAGCTGTTGCCCATCACACCCCTACCACAAAGCACAGTTGATATGCTGTTTCCTCACCAAAACCATGGTCACCACCACGTCTGGCTTCTATACTGCCATCACACACCTTGTCATGGCCCCAGTGTGGTGATGCCCAACTGGTAAGCTGAAGGTGAGACGTCATCAGCAATACCTGAGATCACCCAGGTATTTTGTTTTAATCCTAACATTTATAAATCAGTCTTAGAATTATTTTAGTCAAGGCTCTTTTCAATTTTATTTATTTTTATTCTGGGTTAGTATTACTAGAAATAAGGTAACTTGAGACCAGGCACTCTTCAGCCAAGAATACCAGGCACAAGTGCAAAGGGATGGATAGCAATCTCCTACCCCCAACACATGACCCCCCTGTGGCATGCAGACCTCTAAGTCTGGCTCTGACTTTTCCAGGACTCTTTGTGTCATTTGTTTACCATAATACACCATACAACTTGTAGCTTCTTCTGCCTCACAAATGGAGTTTCTATACACAGATCCCTGCAAGAAACAAAACTTGCATGACATACTTTGGTCTTGGGCAACTTTTTCCCAGGCATCAGCAGCAGCACGATCCTTCCAACACTGAGGCTGGGAGCAAGCTGTACCCTGAGCTACAACCACAGTGTTTGAAGTCTCTAATTCAATAAACATTGTAAGCAGTACAAACTTGATGTTTTCCTTTCAAAATGTTTATTTGTCTGTGTTGTTACATATTAGCTCTGCCAGCTAATGTGCCTGTGGATCCTCATAGATTACAGCTGAATTTAGTTAGCATCAGGTTTGCACACAAGAAACAATGTAGAATATACATTTCATTGTTCTGTGCCTCATACACACAGTTGCACTTTATGTGATCAAAGGTGACTAAACAACTAGTGTATAGCAACAACTACACAAAACAATTCTAAAGGTATTTAAATCAGTATCAAGATTTTCAGGGTTTTTTTCATTTCACATTTCCCTTTTTTATTTATTGTATCAGGGGGTCTAAAAGTCATAATGGGTCGGGGAGGATTTAGTTTTCTGGGGTGTTAATTTTCAGAAGTGACAAACACCGACTGTTCCTCTTGTCTTGAAAGGCAGAGATATGGGTACACCACATTTGCAATCATAGTCCAAGCAGCAGCGTGTAACTGCCTGCTGGGCTGCACTGCAGCAACCGGAAGGAAGTAGAGGGTTTCAATGAGCCTCACCTACAAAGGAACAGGTTCTCCAGCACAGCAACTTTTTCAGTCCTTTTCCTGGAAAAAGTGGATTGCAATTTAAAGAAAGAACATAACATAATAAATGGGCCTTGACATGGGAATTACCTCCAGAGGACTAGTTGATATTTATGACTAACTTTCAAGAGGCAACATAGCTTTCACAGGTAACTCAGGAGAGCTACTCACTCTGATGGGTTGCAAGTCTTTTGAAATCCCCTTGCCTTCATTCCCACCACTGCTGTGGGAATATTCTGGTGTTTTGCACTCAGTGGTGCTGCTGACACCTTTGTTCCCCCTCATCTCTTCAAGTGCACCCCAGCCACACCAGGCAGTCTCTTCATCACCTGAATGAAGCAGCATCAAGCATCTATTCTGTACTCAGATTTGGTTACTTGTTAGATTATAGACTAAATACAATAATGCTTTAATACTTCCTAGCATAAAAGCACTTCAGCGCTTTTTGCATCAAGGTTCTGGGAAATCCATAGCCTCCTTGATGTCCCGAGACTTTCAAGATGCTTTTGTTTTGTTTTTTTTTTAAGCTGCAAATTGTCTGACCTCCCCTGCCTTAGGAAGAATCAAAACCAAACCTATATTTAAAGCTGTTTAATCTTTCTGATCATCCCGTCCTTCAAGACCAAATCACTTCCTAACCGTGTATTATTCCACGACCTCTCCGCAGCTCCCCACCTGACAGAAGAGGACCAAGCAGATACCGTCTGCTGCCTGCCTTCTAACAGTTGTTCTAAACACATCCCACTAAGACCAACACATTCAAATGAAGAAAACTTGTAACACAAGACAGAATACTTTCTGCTGACTGACCACGTCATATGAAGTATTCATAAGATAGCTACTCTTACAAGCACAATAAAACCATGATCTACAAGCATTCCTATGCTGTTACACAGAGCCCAAGTTCTACTGCATACGGACATATCTTGTGCCCACACTGTGGTACACTCCCTTTTAAATGTACAGTATCCTGTGCCAAGCAGATGAAAGAAGTAACTGGGCAGAAAACTGAGGGAGACAAATACTAATCTTCCAAGAAGCAAGAGAGTGCATGTCTGGGGCACAATGCAGGATACAAGCAGTAGCAAGATAGGATACAAGCTCAGAAATATGTTGTTGTAACAGAAGCCAAGGAAGGACATTCAGGATATCTTTAACCATACTGAGAA
This sequence comes from Chauna torquata, assembly GCA_013399475.1. Classification (NCBI taxonomy): domain Eukaryota; kingdom Metazoa; phylum Chordata; class Aves; order Anseriformes; family Anhimidae; genus Chauna; species Chauna torquata. Next base: position 117,885 of record VXAL01010537.1, on the reverse strand, counting down.
TGCCTCCATGTGCCAGGGAGATAGGCAATATAATTAATATATCCCAGGTATGAAAGAACAAGGAAGTGGGTTCCTGCGTGTTTTCTAACTCAAAACCCTGGGGGGAAGGAACTAGTTCAAGCCTGGAACAAATCTCTGGAAATTAATGATAAATCAGACAGAGGGGTCAAGGTTCTATAAGGGACACATCTAAAGCCATTATTTTATAACAGCTGATGGCAATAGCTGCTCAGGAAGGGAAAAAATAAAATGCTGATTTTACAGATATTCAGGGGGTGGGAATTAACACTCTAGGGAAAAAGAGCAGAAAAGACAGCAGGATACAAAGGTGCACCAAGATTTATTGAAAACCAGAGGGGAAATGTAAGCTGAGGGAAATGAACATTCAGAGCACACAAAACAGACGTTGCAAAGCACATTAATTAGACAGAATACTAAAGTAGTCTCTTCCTCAGAAAAAAAAAAAAAAAAAAAAAAAGCAGCTCACCAACAAAACCAAAAACATCACTGAAATCATGGTACACAGAGCAAGCAGCCCTGTGATCCCCATTACAGTTCAGCCATGCTGACTAGACTATTCCCCCCTGCCTTTTTCTGTTTCTGGCTACCACTGGCTAGGTAATAGCAAGCTTAATACATCTGGATTTATGATTAAAGAGTACTTAGAAAAGATTGATTTGCCCTGCCCGACAGCAAACATGAATAGCCTGGAAAAAAAAGAAAGGGTTAGAAATCACACAGGCTTCACAAGACATGAAAAGGGACAAGAGTGCTGGCCCTAGTGGCTTTTATTTTAAATATATGTCCACCCCCAAACTTCAGATTACATACTCCTTTGTACCTGAGGCTAGATAATAAAGTGCTATGCAGAGTGATATCAACATGAATCTTGCCCAAGAAGAAATCCTTGAATGCATGAACAAGCTTCTACATCCTTACACGTCTTGCATCCTACATACTTTAAATACATGCATCAAAGCTAAGAAAAATTATGAGGAGCAGGTTAAAACATATTCACAGGGCACCATACATTATTATTTACTTGTCAAACACCACATTAACTCAAGAGGAGTTGCTTTCAGAGAAGTCAGATAATATTCAATGTCTGGGCCTAATTCATAGTAAATGGTACCTAAATGCAACAAGCCACTACACCACTAAGAATAAAAATCTCCTATTCAGTGCTACTCAAAATACGTTAGAGGTGCTAAAACGTGACACCTGAAGATGCGATCAACATTCCCTGAATGCTGGCTCAACAGTACTGTCACTGCTAGTGTCAGTGTCCAGAATTTCTCCATTCCTCCTTGCATGACGAGGGCCATGACAACCATCCTGGTGGATTGACACGCACTGACAAACACTGACCAGAAATAAGAGGAAGATGTCAGGTGTTTGCTACTAGCCTACTGTCCACAAAATAAAAGCTAGTTCCTCTGCTGACAGGATGGGAAGGCTCAGCCTTGTGTAAGAACAACCTTCAGCTTAGTTTCAAAAGAGCTGAGTACTGCGCAGCACACTCAGAGCTCTGCAGTCCCCTACCTATCATGTGCTACAGCTATCCAGGACTTCATCCTAAGCAGCTGTCAACTCAATATTTTCAAGAGCAACAAATTCATTAAAATTGTATAATTATCGCTGAAACTTTCCAAGATATCTAGGGCATTTAATCATACGGCTTGGATTCAAATTAACAAAGTCTCAAATACTCCGAGTCTTAAAAATCCCAGACTATACATAGATACATTTGTCAAATGCCACCAATTATTCAGATTATTAAAAAAAGGTCTTATCCTTAAAATACTCTTCTACTTCCAAAATTCAGCTCCCATAGTAACAAAACTTCAAGTGAAAAGAATTCAGAAGAACAAAACTAAAATGAATGTACACAAGACCTACTGAATCAATCCACATTAAGCACCTGATTCCTCTCTCACAGTGCAAGGTTACACACAACAACACTGATCTTTTGAGTGAGATCAGATGTTAAAAAGTCAATGATGTTTGGTAAGTCAAAGTCAACCAGTCATGAGTAAACTAAAATCAAAGCAAAAATTCCAGTAAAACCCAGCAACACTCATAAGGACATAACAGCAGAAATAATACAGGCCACAAAGGGATGTGACAAGGCACCAACTTCATTAGAGCTGGCCAAAAGCAAAGAACAAACGCGACGTGTCAGGTGGTTGGAAAATACAAAACAAAGTTTACAACCGTTTCTTCAGATTCTCATCCTAATGATAAGGAACTAGAGATCTGTTTGGAAGTTGTGCTCCCTAACGTATAACATGGAAATTTCCTGCAATCCTGCAGTACGAAACCCTGCTTTACAGTCTCCTCAGCACTGGACACTAAAACTCACTAGCAGAAAAGCTAGCAGTGGTTCTCACATTTTATTTGCTCTTAAACTGAAGTAGAAATCATTATGCGAATTTCATATTTGGAAAGGATAAAAGATATCCAAGGAAGGCTGGGATAAAATAAACTGGTTGCTGCCTGCAGCAGCTCAGGGGTGTGTGAAATGTTAGGATAAATACGAGAGGGAGTTTAATGGGCAGAGTGAGGGTAAGACTGCGAAAAATTATCACACAGCACTTACAGTTTCTCTCATCAACATCCCTGTAGGGTATATGATACATATGGGAACAAAAAGAGGCTGTTACCCCTCACGTTCTGCCCTCTGCAATTCAGTAACAACCAAATTTTACCATCTCGTTCTCATTACTGTTCTTGTCACAATTAATCATATGCAAACTATACATATGACTTTACGGCAGTCATCCTGATATCCCAATGCTCCTTATACAGGTTTTTCCCAGTGTGGAACTCGTTGCATTACTTTGTCCCTTTCCCTCCCCTTCTTCCTTGGGGAGCCTTTATCTCCAACTAAATTTTAAATAGAAGCCACCAGCTTTTCATTGCAATCTGATTAGCAATTTGCACCTCAGCAAAGGAAGGCTAGAACTCTATTGTTTCGTTAATTGTCAATTTGCATCTTCGAAAGGTGTTGTGTATTTTCTTCTTTTGGCAGGTTAGGACTAATTCTGTATGTTAACATATATGTGGGTGTGGGTAAAAACATTTGCCTTTAGAATGCAGTTCATTTAAAATGTGCTGCTTTATTTGGTTTTGCTAAGTCGCTTAATTTTCTTGGACAAATCTTGCTCAAAAGCTAGGGGGGATCATCCTGCCCAAAAAAGGGCTCAAAGGATAGAGCTCCTTTTCCAAGTAGTACATTTAAATAAGCTCCTAAAAGTTACCTGTAAAGAGTCAGAAATGAAAATTTAGTTGCACTTTCCAGCTACAAGGAACAACAGACAGAGGATCTGGCAACAGCTTCTCTCCTCCTTTCAAAGGTAGCTGGATAGTTGCAGAAGTCATCTTTATGTTGACTTTCCTTAAGTGAGATACTGTTTTTAAAATAAGGATACTTTTTTAAAAATATGTATGTAAAAATGACACTTGGTAAGTTAACCAACGGCCTCCAGAAAGCTCCACACATCTGGCTGCGCACTGGCTTGATACAGATCTGGTTTTGCCGTCTAACTACATAAACAGGTCTAAGAGTTGAAGCAGCTTTCTATTCACTTCACTATTACTTCATACAGATGCAACCACCCATCCATCCATCCCAAGCAGGTTATAGCCCACCTGAGCCCAAGATACACATCTATCCACTTCCAGGCGATGCATCCTCCTGCACCTCCGTCCCTCGTACACTCTGGGATTCAGCGTTCAGCGTAGTCCCGCAAGTGCCAGTTTTAAGATTCAGCGACTAGGAACCCTTTGCTGCACTTAATTCTTTTGACTCCCACAGAGCACCTTTCCTGCATGAAAGACACCGCTTTGACTGAATCATCAACACTATGATTGTCAACTAATTTTCAAATCCAGAATGGCTGGAGATGTGAGATTTTTAAATTCCAAGTTACAAATAAAGAGGTAGCCAAAAGCATGACTAATGGGACAGGCCTCATTTCAGTCACTAAGAACACATGTAGGACCACAAGGTACCAGTTTCACAAGTCCCAGTTCAAGGTAGAACTGTGTGGAAGAAATTCTTTAAATTCACCAAGCCACAAAAAATAGGAGTATCCTGGAAAAAAAAATTACAAAAACATTCTGAGTAATGCTTAACTGACAAAAGCACGCAGGAATTCCTGCTAAAATATCAGATAATCACTGAGACAAACATTCTAGCTGAGACTACAGTCTATCCAAATACAAAAAAGTTAAATCCAGTAACTACAGGAATACCTAACAAGAACAGAAAGCCTCAGTTTCAGTGTCTGTCTTATTATCGCATTCACTTAGAGCTGGATAAAGGAGGGGGAGAGAGGAGGGAAATTAGAAAATTACGTATTGTCTTTACACTTGTCAGTGCCTCACTTGGCAAGTTATTTAAGGTCATACTATTTTCTTATGTTAGGATTGACCAGTGGTAACTTTAGCTGCCAGCATGTGCTAAAGTTTTCAACTGGGGGTTAACAAAAAAAAAAAAAAAAAGAAAGGAAAAAAAGAAAAAGCCACCAACCCATATTAAGATGAAAAATGAAACAAACTGAAAACCTTGACAACCAGATCTCTGGCTGAGCCATAGATCTCACAGAGTGAGATCAAAAGGGAAGATTTCATGAAATTTCTATTACTAGTCCTAGCGAGATGAATCCAAGCTTTGATGGTAAAAGTATCTCAAATAATAGGCTTCCATATAGTTTAACTCTGAGAACAATCTAAAGCCCTGACCAGCTTTGATCGATTACAACCTGCAGAATCTAGACTGCTCTAAGTCAGTTGTGCTATCAACTCTAAGTTTGATTTCCTATGAAATCTGGAAAGCAGGTTAAGAGGAACTGGAACCCTGAATGTCTGTTAAAACCATATAAAGGAGCAGTAAAGTATTTTATTATCCACATTGGAAAATAATTTTTAGTTTTACAGACTTCTCTCAGCAAGCTGAGACTTGTTGTAACACCTACCAGCTATGTTTGGGAAGATCAAGGACACTTATGCCTATCATGCTAGAAGAAATGTACACATGCAAAGAACAGGAAGAGAAAGTGCCCCTGGCTTTGGGGAAGCCTCTATAATCAAATCAACCTAATTTACATATAAAAGTATGCCCAAAAGTTAAAGGACTGTGTAAATTTGAGCACTGGAGAGTTGTTTAGTGTTTTGTTCGCACTGCCTTGGTTCTGTTAAATCACTGAAAAAAATCGAAGTCTCACTATAGTCTTAAATAAATCATCAAAAACAATTCTTGTAACTGGGACTGAAATATCACAAAAACTGACTCCTTCATGAAACTCCTAAAACTTCCTGTTTTCGTATAATAGGAATGCCAAAAGCAGTTTCCATTATAATCTTTGGGCAAGAGACCAAGTCCAAAGACTAGATTTGAACCTAGACTCCGCCACAGCATCTGGATTTGACTCTTACTTTTTCAATTTCCAGTTGAAGAAAACTCAAAGCAGTGAAATAATGAAAGCCGCCTCTCAAATCTATTAAAAAAAAAAAAAGGAAAAAAGGAAGAAAAAGGTATGTAATACAGGCCTTTAACTGATAAGCCCAATCACATGGGTAGACCCAAGAACCATCTAGACAAAAAGGCCGACTGCATTTGGCATCCTTGTTTGACACTGAAGATTGGTAAGAAGTGGAGGGACTTCTTTTATTCAAATTGGCTCATCCATCCCTTCAGGATGTACAAACAACATAGGACACACACCAAGAGGTCTGAATTTATGCATGAACAAACTTTATCACATACAACAGAACTGAGATTTGTTGATGTTTTGAGGCCATGGACACTAATTAAGAGACCCAAAAGCTATTTTATCAGATGTCCTCCTTGATAATAAAAATAAATATTTTCCCGTTTGATGGTTGGATGATCAGGCATAGCTTTGCTTTTGGTTTGACCTAAATTTCTCTAAGTGTTTCAGCAACCTGACAAGTTTCACATACACATGCTGAATTATCTCACCTATTCTCTGTGTTATACCCTGGCAAAAAGAAGACAAAAACTCCTCAACTGGAACCTAGCATTTTGGTTGGTGGCATTCTCTACCACTGACACTGCAGCAAAAATTGAACTCTTTTTGCCACAGTTCTGCGTGCAGGGATCCTACAATAAATATCTTGTGTGCCACAATGAGTGAATATAGACAATGCTCCAAAGCATACGGATGACAGACTGTACCTATCCCCCGAAGGTACAGTAGTCATAATTTTACAAGACACGTCTTGAAATCTTTCAGCTACTCTGCAGATCGTTCATCACTTCCAGTAGGCCATCTAAGTATCTGGGAACACATTTTCTGACTCAAAAGATGAAGGATGGGCAAGAGATAGAAAAAAAAACAATCTAATCATGACCTGATAGGTACACCTCCCTCCCCTCCATCCCCTAAAAACATTTCAAACATCTGTTTCCTTTCTTCTCCTCTCTGCTGCTCCAGACTACCAGTTCAAGTGCATTTCCTATCCTCTACGATGTACCCCATGCCCCACTCCAGCAAAAGAACCCCTTTGTGCTATCAGCTCCCAGCAGACCTATTCTCCCACAGTGCATAGCACTGCCCAGCAGACAATACATCGGATGGACACCACCTCAGGGAACCTCATCTGACCGGAGGCAAACAGGAACAACTGACCAGATCACCTATCTGAAGGGTCTTCAAAGTCCTCTGAAAAACGAAATTCTGATTTCCTCTCTGAAATGCAGTAATAAATTTCTAACAGTGCCACTGTCAGAAATTTTACCAGACAAAAACAGACAAACAAACAAAAAAACACAAATACCATAGGATTTCCATTGTTATCCTTCAGATACCTAGTGTGGCTTGACAGTAATTCTCCAAGCACCAGATGAAAAGATTAAATGTGGTAAGACCTGAGAATTTTTATGAAGAGTGTTTTTAGAAGTGTATCAGCACACTGACAGATCAGAGACAGGAGAAGCACTTGACTCTGACCTCTGAAGAGCACGAGCTCTCTGGAGCAGAAACTCCCTTTCTCACGTGCGCACTTCATACTACAGCAATATGCCAGTCTTCCTGGCACTGTAGTAACAACAATAAACAGGAGTGCAGGACAGCCCTTCTGTCAACGGGTATTTGACTCTAGTAAGGGGACAAAGGTAGGAGAGGAAAACCGAAGAGCCACAGGATTTACAAGGAGAAACATTCTGCTACTCTGTCTGCAAACCTACCAACACTGCACTGGTTTTAAATTGATACAACTTGAATAACAAAGTCCAACTAGCACAACAGCTCCATTCTACTTCTCCTGGTCCAAGCCATCAAACCAGCATCCTTCATGATGCTCAGCAGAAGGAGACGTTGTCAAGATCTGACAGAAGAAGTCTAGAAGAACATCAGGACAATCAGACTGCATTTTTTTTCCCTATTAACTTTTTGTTCTGTGAAAAACTCAGCAAAACATTACTCTGATTACATTCCCTGTTGGAAATATTAACTTCTGCTGGCTTTAAAATAGCCTGTCAAAGCCAGTGGAAGTGCCTGCCAGAATGTCACTTCCATCACTTCCTTTCAGAAGTGCATCAGTGTGCTGTTATTTAGTTTTCAAGTATTTTATGATATCCATGACCCATAGGCTTAAGTTAATTTCTAGCCAAACTCAGCATCAGGAAATTTTCAGTCTGTTCTTCCAATACTATTGTGTCTCAATTACAGCCTAAGAATAGAAGTATTGCCACACCTCACTGAGTTATTATCCTGCTTCTGCTTCAGAGAAAGATGCAAGAAACCTTATGCTAAACAGCTGAGTGTTTATCTCATAGGTCCAGACAGAACCCCAAAATCCTGTGTTGTTCTGGGATGGACGGACTTGCGCCAGGTATTCTATTATAAACGGGGACGTACCTCTGACTGCTCTCTATGCTGTCCCGTCTTCCCAGTCTTGATGCATCTAACCCGCCCCCTACTACTTTGATGGCATCTGCCCATTGTATATGCACCTTGGCTGAGGAGGCCTCCATGATTCACCTCCCTTTCCCAAATTGATGAAGTTCACTTGGAACCCAAAAAGCTATACAGGTACTTTGCGTATTTGTTCTCTTCAATAACCATGCTCTCCTTTTGACTTCTCATGCCCTTCAAATGCTTGTCCAGCTATTATATCCCTGTCATTTAACCAGGTTGTGTACCACTGAAAAAAGCAGAAAGACAAACAAGAAGGGAGGTAAAACTCCTGCGTCCCAGAAGTAGCCTTCTCCCTGCTCTCTTAAGCAGTGATTTTGCATCTCCACTTTCTCCACCTGGAGACTTGCTGGGCAGAATGTGTTCCCACTGGAGTTCATCTAAGGAACAATCAGCTTAAGCAGTTGTATTCAAATAGTATTAATGTTTTCAAATCGACTTCCTATTTTCCTACTGGAAACCCTGCCAAACACACTCTTCAACAGACACTAAAATAATTTGGATAGTTGATATGCAATCCAAATTTTTAGTGGAAAACTGCCAGATTCGACATCTGTGAGAAAGTGGGTAATTTTTATTATCCACAGAGAGCATGCACTCAGTCCGATATTTTCTACCTCTACACATCTCTTTCTACTGGAACTGCTTTATGGTTTTACATGATCAACAGCTGCCAAAAATGATTTAACCCCTTTACCACTACCAGAATCCAAGACTACACTGTTGCTGTTTTAGTAGTGTATCCACCTAGAGGGATATTGTAAAATACAGATTTTCAACAGCAGGATGATCTTATTTGATACCTCTGGCCCCTCTGATTCCAGTAGATGCCTTTTTTTTTTTTTTTTGAGGTAGTTATCTTCTTGATCATTATTTGCCAACTATGAGAAGAGCCTCTTGTAAGCAAAGGGTTAATTCCCCTTTTCCTCTCATCCCTTCTCCTGCCTGAGAGAGGGTCTGGCAGAGCAGCTGCCTGGGGAGGCTAGGATGGAAAAATGCCTTTGGGAAAGTAGACCTTCCTGCTGAGGACCCAGCCCAACCGCAGGCTGGTAAGGTATCTTTTCCTTGCATTGGGTTTTGCTTAAGATGCATCCTAATTTATTAATGGTTACATATATTTGCTTCTGCCTCCACACCACCTAACAGGTCAGATCCTCCAGGCCACTCAGGTGTATGGAGTTATGCTGATTTGTACCAGCATACAGTCTGAACTGCCTTCTACTCTAACTTCCTTCGTAACACCAAGAAGCCTGGCTAGTCAGCATCACCTCTGGGCTAGACTGAATTTCACTATCACATTTGCAAGCACTACAAAAAGCAAAATGGAAAAAAAAAAGTATTATGGAAAAAAGGAAAGGATATTATGCAGACATTTTACTGTGTTTTTTGTTTTGTTTTTACTGGCTGTCTAGGCTGCACTAAAGAAGCCCATTCTCTGAGTGATCAGTAATGATGAGAAGGCTTATCTCCTTCACTAAAAAGATGATCAAAGTTCACTTTGTAAGTGCACATGTGTATTTTATTACTCAAAAATTACCAGTTTTCTTATTCACACAATGTCCTGTTGGGAACAGGTGGCAGAACTCCTGGCACAAAAGCAATCTCACAATCTATATTAAACAGGGATAATTTTTGTTGTTTTAATGATCAGCGAGGAAGCTGGCAGGTTGTTGGCTATTTTTTTTTTCCTCCTCCCAGTGCTGTAATTGAGGCCAAATCTAAAGCAAGCGAGTGGGAACCCCTGCACCAGTAGATTTTTACTGGACCGATGCCAGTGGAAAGGGTCACAGTGTCCAGCTTCTGATACAGAAATCTGGTCAGTGCTGACAGCCATTCCAACAACCCAGAGCATCAAACAGATCTACTGAGAGATTTGCAGCTGTAGATCTTTTGATCTCCCCTTCCCCCTGCTCAGAAATGACCGGAATGCTGTAAAACTATGAATAAGGTAGGGACTGAGGAATGGAGCGTCCTATTGCTGCACTATCAGAAGCCACAATAAGACATTTTCCGATTCTCCACACACTTTAAGAAATAAATCCCTATTCTTGTTGTGTTATGCCTAATTTAGGCTATTCACAGCCAGGGTCAAGGACTCTTCATTTGAATTTATCTTATCACCCCAACAATGTGAAAATACTAGAAATTCTTCATATTTCATTGCTGGTTTCATCTAAGGATCTCCAAGGACTCAGCAAACACCAGTGAACTACAGGTCTGGTTTGAACATGTACATTGAGATGAATAGCTCCCACTGACTTTAGTTTGAGTCAGGCTGTAAGTCTTTTTTACAGAGAGGTAAGTCAAGGGACAAATAAATAACAGTGATACTACAGCAGAATCTGAAACGGAAATCAAGAATCTGGACTCCCAGACTTCTGCTTGACTGAAAAAGCTCCTGCAGCTCCTGCTGAAGCTATTTGTTCAGCAATACCCTTGAGGGAAGAATGCAGAACAGGCTTAAAAACAGTGGGCATTGCTGAAACCTAATATCACAGTGTTTCCAGAAAGGGTGATAATTGTAAGAATTACTGTTCTCTGGCAATACACTTTGATACTTCCCTCCACCTCCCAAATTTGGCCAGTAAATAAAGCAATATGGTGCAAAAGTAAAATGGTGTTAAGAGCTAGAAATGTCTCAGAATGGCACACAATGAATACAAAAGCCCCCAAGAAGCCGGCAGTGTGCCCAGGTGGCCAAGAAGGCCAATGGCATCCTGGCCTGTATTAGAAACAGTGTGGCCAGCAGGAGCAGGAAGGTGATCATCCCCCTGTGCTCAGCTTTGGTGAGGCCGCACCTCGAGTCCTGTGTTCAGTTTTGGGCCCCTCACTACAAGAAAGACATCGGCGCCCTGGAACGTGTCCAGAGAAGGGCAACACAACTGGTGAGGGGTATGCAACACAAGTCTTATGAGGAGCGGCTGAGGGAGCTGGGGTTGTTTAGTCTGGAGAAGAGGAGGCTCAGGGGAGACCTCATTGCACTCTACAACTTCCTGAAGGGAGGTTGTGATGAGGAGGGGGTCGGCCTCTTCTTTCAGGTAACTAATGACAGGACTCAAGGAAATGGCCACAAGTTGCGCCTGGGGAGATTTAGATTAGATATCAGGAAAAACTTTTTCTCTCAGAAAGTGGTCAGGCACTGGAACGGCCTGACCAGGGAGGTGGTGGAGTCACCGACCCTCGCGGTGTTCAAGAAGCACCTGGACAAGGTGCTACAAGATATGGTTTAGTAGCTTAGTGGGTAGTATTGGTGATAGGATGACGGTTGGACTAGATGATCTTGTACGTCCTTTCCAACCTTGTGTTTCTATGATTCTATGATTCTAAGAAATAAGACATTTTAGTGGGTGTAAAATTAAAAGTGTGTTCATTTGCCTGTACGTGATATACTGTCCCTTTTGGATATAAAACACTTTTAAGCAGAACCGACAACCTTAATTCCTAAGACAAGAAACAAACTGAAAATGCAAATCAAAAGACAAGGGTTACGTTTTTATGAAAGTTTTTTAAACCCTTGTATTGGCACCTCTTTACCTCAACAAATTTTAGAGCCATTTCTTACCCTAAAATACCTGCAGAATAGCCAACTTATTATAAAACACATAGTTCTTTTAGTCTAGTGGAATATGACCATTGCTTTTGGTAGAAGAATTAGCCTTTAATTTCCATGTTACTTTTCACACTTGGAATTCTACAGTAAGTGTAACCTATACTTAATTTATTACCTGATGGGATCAATCTTTTATAGACAAAAATACATAAGAATATTTTTAATTCCTAGGTTACTCTGAAAATTTGTTAGCATTATCCTGTAATGAATGTCATGACATATTTCCAGACACTTAGGTTCTACAACTACAGGTTACTACTTTCAACACTAAAAACTGAGCCAATGACTAATTCATGTAAACATCAGTAAACATTGGATCAAAACACACTAATTTCCACACATACATGAATGTCACTGATATATATACGTATACATAATTATATATATATACATACACACACAAAATTTCTCGTCTTATCTGGGTGTGAGGTCCAGTGTGAACGAGACTGAGGAGCTCTGGTATGTATGTGAAAAGCTGTCACCAATAGCTCCCTTGTGTTTCTGAGACGTCCCCAGAGAGTCCTGACTTGAGAGCTCCAGCTTCTTGCACTGGAAATTTCCAGAGAAGCCAGTACGCACATTTGGGGGCTTGCAGCAGGGCCAGGAGATAATTTAGGCCCCAGCAACTGCAACAGCTGACAACAAGGAAGAGGAGGCTTTCAGGGTGGAGTATGACGAAATGAACTCCAGGATGGAGATGCACTGCAAAAAGTCTGCACTAACCTCTACGATGTCCTTCTGCTTGGCATTTTAGGAGAAAGGAAACATTTCAAAGGGACCACCAACATCTTACCATGCAAATGTAATATGTTTTCATTGCTGTTAAGTGCTTTCAGGATACCTTAGGATTTAGTCTTGATATAGAGGCAATGTTTCCCACAAGACTGATACTTTAGTATTTTCCTATTGCACAAAATTATCCCCAGATTCATCTATATCAAAAATGAAAAAAAGTTCCCCTGAACTGTGCCTTTTTCTTAAATCCATAAGAGAATATTTCCAAACGACAGAAGTTATGTTCTTGGTAAACTTATAAAACTATGTCAACAACTTCAGGATGTAGGCACAGTATCACAGTATTTGTCAAGAACTGCCAGTGTTAAGTGCAGTGTTAGATAGCTGACAGCAGACTTTGCCCTCAAAGCCCTCCGGAGACTTACTGCACTGAACTGCTCTGAATCCAGCAAAGTCCCACACAAGTGCTTTCTTTACTTTGGAATTAACGGTATTCAATTGCTGAAAGTAGGGAGATGACAAAATGCCACACTCTAAATGTACACTCTGTAAATACTTAGATACAGCAATGCGCTTATTTCTACCAGTTCAAGACTGTACAATTGAGTATTACTACAGAGCTCACCATCTACATCTAGGAAGATTGTGAAGCCTTTCAGAAACCCAGCAATTGTTAACAACGGCTCAGCAATTACATACATCCAGGGCAGGTTAACATACATCCTCAGTACATGGTTCTTCATGTGCTGCCCCTTCATAAACACTTTTTTTTAAAAAAAAAAAAAGTTCTCTCTTCAAATATGCCTATAGCGCTACAAAGAACTCCTCAGTTAACTTAGCAGAACAAGAAACAAAATATTTAGCCTGTTTCATTGTGCAGTTATGGTGAAATGTAGTCGCAGCGTCCATTGAGAAAACTGACAGTTTTAACCACAGTTTGTAGAATAGTTGCTTTTGCAGTGAGCAACAGCATCATAAAAATCTCTAGTTTAACTGAATAAATATTTCTGCCTTATCAGCACATAACACCATGAAAGTAACACAGAAGGTTCTGGTTCCCAATTAAAATCAGAACTAATAAGATATGTAAAGTTGTAAGGCTTCAAGATAGTTTTGAACTTCAAGGAAGAGTTAGCTGGTATGGCATTTTTTTATCCCAGGAACAGCAGAAGGGCCAGAAGAAAACCTGTAAACAGTCACAGTTAAAGGAAATTGAGATTTATGAAGTCAGTCTTGCACTGATGGCAGTCACTTGTGCTTAATGAGGAATCCCTTTATTTTTAAAGTATGTAACTGTTAAACTAGGACTTTAACATAATTACAAAAAGCTTTTATTGAAGAATTCTTCTTTCACTTCTATAGAAAGCAAAAAAATTAAGAACAATAGAACATCAGTATTGCACAGCTAGTATTTCCTTACTTCTGAATGCCTAACATTATGTAGGTATACAAGATTACATCTGCCCCTCTCTGAAAGCTATTACAACAGCATCTTTGATTACATGATCACATTCTTCTACATACTAAAATAGTATCTCCCTGTAAACATCTCCACATGCAGAATCTTATATATTTATATTCATTTTGCTATTGTAATAGTCAAGCATGCACACGCATGAGTTTAAATATATCACAAATATCTATTTTTGTATATACGTGTACATACTCTGTGTGTGTATATATAGATGAAGAACTTCAGCGATAAAAGCAACAAGCTAATCCACAATAATAACTTCTGTGCCCACACAAAGATCCATTACCTTTAGTGGAACTTCATATGATCTGTATTTTGTACTTTTAACAATATTTTTAAAATTACTTTACCAGATGCCATCATACTTGTACTATAGAAATAATGGAAAAGAACAGTAAGCATGATAAATACATCAGCTAATGAGTAGTAGGCTGCACAGCTCTACAGAAAGATTACTACAGGCACAATGCCACAGATTTATTTATGGCTTAAAGCAGTGCATGTCATAAGCATACATAGTTTTAGTAGGTGGAGTCATCTGACCCAATCTGGCAGAGCTTTCACATGGGAATGGCAAGGTCTCCTCGTTATCCAGGAATTAATGCTTTTATTGGCAAAAATGTCTCCCATGTATATTCCTGAATGAGAACAATGTGAAGTAGTTTCCAGTGATGCACATAAACTGTTTCCTTTTGAAAAACAGGCTGACTTAACTATGTCTCTTCCTTTTTGAGTTCTGCTTTGGTTCTTCAGTCCCTCCAGCAATACAAATCTGCACACTGGAGTCATTTGTCTGCCTAAGCACAGAGCCTCAATGCAGGCTTGAAACAACTATCAACTCATACTGAGCTCCTATGATACCTTAGCATAGAAGGTTAACTCAAATCCGTATCAGGATCATATGTAAAATTTAAATATGCAGATACAGTTACTTGTCTTTGCATTGACAGCCATTAGTAATGCTGCTACAAGTCTGAAATGAAGCACGTACTTTTTAAATGAGCCATGGATGTTACATCTCACTGGAAGTAAAGGCTCACTGGCAGCTCAGTTCTCCCAGCACTGCAGTGGTTGACCCAGTCAGCTCACATACCACTAAATCACCAGCTCGCCTGCCTCAAGTCACTGGAAACCCCTCACACTCAGGTTGTGAGCAGATACTGTTCTCTGAACCTGCTGCATCTCCTGAGACAACAGTGTTTAGGGACATGACTGCACATATGTCAAGTAGGGCCGTGGATTTGACTTCATTTGCATTTAAAAAAAACCATTACTCTATTTCACTGACAATGTTCCTGAAGTTAATGGACTAGGCTTTATCCTTTCATTTACACATATGATGACTAACAACACCTCATTGTAAGGGTGCTAAACCAGAGCACTTCTAATGCCATAAAGAGTTCAGATGGAGCCCCATTGTAAAGCCGTTAAAAACTTGATCTTTTGCCACAGGAAGAAACAAAACAAAAACAAAAATCATTCTCCTTATCTCTCTTTCCTCATCACATACCTGCCTTTGTGATTTTCCTTTGGCATCCCTTCTCCACAGCATCAGGCATCTGCCGCCTGTCCTGACCTTCAAGGCTCCTCCCAGCCCAACATCATCTTGCTTTGTTCTCTTCAGTTCTGCCCAGCCTCCTTGAATCATTGCTCAAGGCAGCCGGCAGCCCTATGCTCCATCACTCATTTCTAAATCACTTCCAAAAACGTACACCACGTATTCCTCAGAGTTCCCCTCATAACCAAATCTTCCTGTAAAACTCCACAAAGCTACTTGTCATGGTTTTGGCTGGGACAGAGTTAATTTTCTTCGTAGAGGCTCAAACAATGCTGTGTTTTGGATTTTTGATGAAAATAGTGGCGATGTTTTTGGTTGTTGCAGAGCAGTATTTACATAGTCAAGGACTTTTTTGCTTCTTGTGCTGCCCTGCCAGCGAGGAGGCTGGGGGTGCACAAGGAGCTGGGAGGAGATATAGCCAGGGCAGGTGACCCAGACTGACCAAAGGGATATTCCACACCATATGATGTCATGCTCAGCCATAAAACCTGGGGTAAAGAAGGAGGAATGGCGTTTGTCTTCCCAAGAAACTGTTACATGTGACGAGCCCTGCTTTCCTGGAAGTGGCTGAACACCTGCCTGCCCATGGGAAGTAGCGAAAGAATTCCTTGTTTTGCTTTGCTTGCGCGCGCTGCTTTTGCTTTACCTAGTGAACTGTCTTTATCTCAACCCATGAGTTCTGGCACTTTTACCTTTCTGATTCTCTCCCCATCCCACCTGGGGAGAGTGAGTGAGCGGCTGTGTGGCACTGAGCTGCCTGCTGGGGCTAAACCACAACACTACTACTTTATTCTCTTCCAAAGCTCCTCTTAAAACTCTCCTCCATTGAAATGTCTACAGAAAAATTAACAAGTTTGTGACCATCAGCATAACAAAAACACTTGAACATGCTGGTCACCATTGTACCACTCTTTCCTTATTTTAACCATGTGTCTGATTGACTTAGGTAAATTTTTAAAGAAGCAATAGATAGGGAAAACAAAGTACTACAGGATTCAAGTTGCTTTTGCTAGAATAATTATTAAAAATTGCATATTTGGGTAGAATACCCACTATACTATTACAACAATGCTGTGCCTAAGCAAAATTCATTTTTACTGTGCCCAGTTTAAACTCGTACCTTATGACGTTGCATGATACGACAGTAGCTTCCTGTGAAAAAGGTCACGGCCCCATTGCTCTACCAACACAAACTGGCAATAACCAAAGCTTTCCTCTAAATCAACGCTACACATTCTAAGGCTTACTCCAAACAGCAGCTCCCTTTCCCAATACAAGCAGTGCCTTCTCTGCCTTGAGGCAGAAGTGCAACAGCAAAGGAGATGGCCTTGTTGCTCAAGAGTAAAGCCACAACTGAGCTGTTTGCTCCTCACTGTGCCTGGAATGCTTCAGCCTGGCCGTTTACCCAGCGTGGGACACTGGCTACATGGGCTCCACACCTCTGAAACACGGTCTGGAAGGAAGGTGCTTCACCAAGGTGTGTGAAAGCAAGCTCCACCTTCCATGGCAGCACCGTAACTCCTACTCCTGCCAACTTGCATGATTAACAAGGCAGTGAAAAACTGTCATCTTTGAATAAAGTACATGAATAGTTTGTGTAATCCTCCTCCCTGCAGTTACTGAACCAAACATGCTTTGATGCACTAAAAAAACAAAATTACTCTGGTTCTGTTTCCATGCAATGAAAATAATACGTAATATTGGCTTCATCTTAAAAATACTTCTCTTATGAAAAGCATTCCATTTGTACTGACTTCAGTGGAAGGTGTGTGGGTGTGTCAAAAGAAGAATTAAGTCCCAAGACACTTATATCTCTCTGTACATTTAATAAAGTAACAATTCAAACCCTGCTTGTTTAAAAGAAAAAAAGTCCAGCTACAGACAGTTTGTAAAACAACACAAAGAAATTGCCTGAATCCCAAGATCTCGAATTCTAGACAAGCCAACTCAATCTTGCTCTGTTTGGATCCCACCTCAGCAGGGTTTCACATCATATTTAAACGCTGCACTGACTGGGGGCCTAAGTACTACAGCAGCAAAATTAATGTAGCAAAATAAAGTTACTGTGCTTGGTATACTGGGACATTCAGTATCCCTACTAATTTCCTTGCAGGGCTGGAGGGGAGAGGAAGTCAGCGCTGATGGATGGAGCTTGGACATTTGTGTACAAGTGACCATTATGCCTCAGCACCCTCCTAATCCTTCCCAGTTTTCCTTTCTTCCAGACTCCACAGCACCTTTGTTTCTTTCCATTTACCCTCCTCCTCTCCTCCCTCCCTTCCCCTCACTCTCTCTTGGTGGCCATTAACTACGCTGACAGTTTGACAGGCTGAAATAAGGAAATAAAACACTTAAACATTGTTTCCTGATGTATGCATTCATCTCCTCTGCCAAACACAGATATTGAGGAGATACTTCACTCCTCCTGTCAGCTTGCTAAATTATAGCCCAGCTCACACAGCAACACAACTCTCAGGTCTCGTACATTCACTTGATCTGTTTCCCTATCAGTAGGCCATGCAAGTGCCATTTCCATGTCTTTAGCAGGAGCTTCTTACATTTATACTTTTACTACCACATTTCCGTATGCCTAGGGTTGCATTTCTGTTAAAAACAGAATCTCATGCTTCCTCTGCTGAACATGCTCACATTATCGTGACAGCTCTACTTCTTGCTTGGATTACAACGAAACTACTTTAGGAATAAAATAAACTAGATTGCACTAAACTTCGCGTAACTCTCAGAACCCATTACAGCAGCCGAGTAAACCAAAAAACCAAAACCCAGCTTTGCTTTGACCAGGTTTATTAGACTTTATTTAAGCATTTTCTCCTAGTTGACAGAAAACATGCTGCTGGAGACTCGAGGCATCCCACCCTTTATATAAAAACCCCACTGCTTACAGCATTGGGTTATGGGAGCCAACACTGCTTGGCTCCCCAGTGGGAAAGCTGCAGTGATACTGTCACTGCTCATTACCTCCAGTGGGTGTTGCTGTGAACAAGCCTATGGGAAAAAATGCATGGGAAAAGAAAAAAAAAGTATTACAGAAGCTCATAAACATGTCCCACATCTGGAAAGTTTGCCTGATCCATACAAACAGAAGGAAACAGAGGCTTGGTCAGAAACTAAATCACTGTACCGCTTTGCCATTTATGACTGCCTTCCACACCAACCAGATAAACACAAACGTATCATTCTTTGCTGTGCTAGCATAAGGCTGCAATGAAGCCAAGTCTTCTTTTTGTAATTTCAAGTAGCTCCCAAGATCTAGATAGAGCAGCACAGTGCGGTGGCAGTCACCTCTCAGGGATGCCTGACTGCTGATATCCATCACAGGGCAGACCAATCTTACATCTTCACCAACTCAAAGCAGCTGAGAAATTGTGACAAACAGGGCACTGAAATCCCAGATTCATGACCCTCCCTCTTGAAAATTTACAGCTGTAACAAACAAAAATATATCAATAGCCCAGGATGTACTGTCACTTTTTCCCCCCGACCAATGGGGAAGGTTACCTCAGGTTTCAGCTATCAGGTGGAGACGTACCAGAAGAAAGTAATACATTTTGGACCCTTGAAATAAACAAACAAAACACCTTCTATACTCTATCATAAATTTTGCAGAAGTTTACTCTCTTCCTTGCCTCCCATTTTCTCATTATTTCAGATGTCTCTAATCATGACCCAAAAAAGCTGTCTTTGAAGCAACCATGTAATTTCACTGATATATAGGTTTAATTGGAAGCAGGATGGAAAATAACAACAACAAAAATATCCACAAGGAAAAGTCTGTATAGGTGGTGATGTTGAGATTTCATCCTTGTGGGTCCCTTCCAGCTCAGGATATTCTACGATTCTATGATTTTTTTTTTCCTGTTTGCAAGAGTTTTTTTTATTATTATTATTAACCAGCAGAAAGGTTTCAAATTCAATCACCTTGAAGAGCTAGCAGAGCCTGAGTGGAAAAGTAATCCATTCGTTCATCTACAGACAGTAAGGGCTTTGCTATTGCCTTCCAATATTGACTGTCCAAGTGCAGTATTTCAACTGGTTACACCCATTCCTTTTGTTATCCTCCAAACATGTATTAATAAAAGCAACAGCCTGTTACGCGCCATTATTTAACTGAGAGGTTTTGAATTTCATGAATGAAAATGAAAGAACACATCAATAAAGCAAGAGGAAACACGAGTTCCTTACTACTTCCTTCACACAAGCGTATAAAAGAGGCAGCCAACCAAAAACTGTTGTTAACTCTTTGTTGACAACAGGCATGGAACCTCCTAAAAATACCAAAGGCTGACTTTTTCTTTGGTAACTGGAAAGCGTAAGAAGCTCCCAGCACACTGTCAGGGGACACCAATCTATTTCATATTCTTGGAGGAAAAAATAAGATTCTACACAATTGACATCAGTACCAATCTAAAGACATCTTTCAAGCGTATTAGCTACCGATTTTTGCATATTTGTGAAGTTTCAGTTCAGCTAGCTACTACTCTTTAACATTTTCTCTGTTATTTCACAGATATCTATGTTGTTACCTTGCAGTTCTTAGCACAGACCAAGGTTCTAGACCAAGTTTTCTATCCACAATCTTGCATTTGTCTCTATTTTACTGGGAGAAAAACATAATCAAGAGTAACGGATGGAAATAGGATAAAATATGGTTGCTTTTACAAGTGTAGCTTTTCAGACTAAGAAAGATTTCTACATTTGGTAAAATTTTTCAATTTATCAACATAGCATTGAAATATTTCAGTTTTCTAAATATCCGTCTTACTCTTCCTGTATTTTTTTAAACATGTTCCTCTTGCTCTTTCCCAGAGAAAAAGTTAAAAACCTGAAGATATACCACAGTTGAAACTAACATATTATATTAAAATCAAATTAACCAAAAAATATGTAGGAAGTGGTGTAGGAAATGTGAAAAAAAGCATCAGTGAAATAGTTTTTTTCCTTCAGTAGTTTTCATAGAACTACCATTGCTCATTTTCCTCAGTGTGTGTATATATATATATTTTTTTTTGATTGTGGAATAATAGGACAATATTATAATTTTATTTTCCTGAACTAACTTGTCATCCCCCTATAGGTTTGCTCTTTACACCTTATTAATAATCCCCCTCCAGGTTTGCTCTTTACACCCTATTAATATGATAGGCTTGCTACCACCACTGAACCTGGCTAGAAATACTTCTGTTTTAAAACTTGTATACCATAGGACAATATTTGTTTGAAACAACAGACTCTTGTCTGAACTAGAAGCCACAAATGGGTGGTTATCACAGTCAATTGAACTAGCATCCAGAACAAAAGTCTGAACTATTAAGGAATGATCATTTCCCTTATCCAGGCACTGTGTTCACATTGTGGGTGAGATAGCTCCCACGTGGGTGTCCTGCCACTCACTATTTCTCCACATTTACCTAGTGCTCCTTTCCTCATAAAGGATGAGACTTTTCTGCTACCAAGTCAGGCCCATCAGGCAGGTTTGGAAACAGTGTTGTAAAGCTTGAGACCCATCCAACAATAAATTAGTTTTGAGGTGTGAAGTGACAGCGACAGCATATCTGCTGGGGATGCAGGCTGAGCATTAAGCTAGCCACCTTCAACAAACCTCACCCTCCTGACCTCCAGGACAGTAGGTTGCTCCTTCACCATATACAAAGCAAGGATTGTACATATATTGCAAAGAAGGTCTCTGGGGGACCTCTGCATAATTTTCCTGCTCTCTATGGATCTTAAACTTCTTTCTTAGTACGGTAGAATTTCCTCTGTAAAGCGTGTGTGGAAAAACTCCTGTGTATCCACATATGTGCAAGCATGCCACTTTCCTAGAAGTAGTGGGCTGTCAGCATGCTAAAGAAATGGCAAGTTTTTACCTTCATAGTAGGTACTGCATCTGATGATGGTTACACCAGGGATCTTCCACCTCCTTGTAGGAAAAAGCATTTAAGAAATTCTGAAATTCTTGTACTACGTCCTTCTGCATGACACTATCAACCTGCCAAACTTGGATTTTAACCCAACATTCATTTTCCCCCAAGGTGTCTCAAGTGTCATGCCCACTGGTATGAACACTTCAAAAGAGTATGATGTACACAAAAGGCTTCTACAGCGACCCTGAGTCCTCCATTGTTTAAAATCAATTTACATACTAGATATCAACCTATGATCATCCTAAGTGGAAATGCAAGTAACTATTGAGCAGTGAATAGCGAAAAAATACAAGACTGGAAGAAAAATACCAGGCATCAGGGAAACAACAAAGGAAAAAAAATGCATGCCTTTCACATTCCTATTTTAGGAAAGTATCTTCAGAGGCAAACAAATCAGATACAGCCACTCTTCAGTCACCTGCAAATTAATGAACCTGAGCTCAAGGAAAAACAATTGCTATCACTGTGTTTCAAAGGCAATCTGGAAATGTAAAATAGAGATGAAGGCAGAAAGTAACAGGGAGCTCTTTCCATCCGTAGGGTAGACTACAGCTCAGAGCAGAGTCATGGGCGGGAGAGGGATTACAGCCGACTGTAATATGTATCTTCCACAAGGCTGCTTATGATGTGCAGTGCCTGTCTGGTAGCACTGAATCACAAAAAGCTATTGTGTGGTTCTCTCCCTAAGCGTGGTTGTCTCCTTAAGCACAACACATGCTCAGACAAAGCCTAAAATCAACTTCTCCCCACTTGATATTGTAGCCAAGGAAGTAGTTTCAGACTAATAATGTATGTATCAATAAGCAGGGTATCAGAAACAGGCACATTTAGAATGGTTCAGACCATTTACTGGCTGTCTTAACTTATTTCAATCCTTCCATAAATGAAGTAACTACTTAAAACAAAACTACTGTCTCAAAAATGAAACCTTATCCAAAAGGGCATTATTAAAAAGCAACAGTCTTTTATTCTGTACAAAGGTCAGCTTCATACCAATGCCTTCCTTTTAACCTGAAGCATGATGTGGTTAACAGCTCCCTTCCACCAGTCAAGATAAGCATGAAGTGATGGTCCTGCTCCCCCTGCATGCACCAGCCCCCACTGCCTGCAACAGAAGATCTTACTTGAAATTAATATTTACAGAAGAATATCTATGAGAAAAAACTAATCAGGTATTTCCCAGCAATCTAGAAATAAGGGGTCCTTTAAAAGAAAAGGCCCCAGAAACACAAATTATTGCCCTTCCCATTCCTTAAATGGCAGAAAGCCCCAAAAAATAGCACCTTAGCAAAAGTGGCATTTATGTGCCTCATGCCCTCAATTTCCTTTAAGGGCTGGGATCTGTAAAGAGACTACACCTTCCATGATGCATCAAACTGTCACATTTGCATTGTCCATGGTATACAGAAGGGCTCCATCTCATTTTCTTTTCCAGTTTTACCTTTACATGAAGAAGAACAAAAGATAGCTCACCAAAAATAACTAAAAGCATGACGATTATCTGTTTACGACTCGATTAGGAAGAGCTATATGAGTAAACTTTTTCACAGTGACAAGTCATTTTGATAAATCAAAATAATAGTAAATTCAGAAAGAATCATTCCTAACAGACAATAACTCAGAAAGGTCGATGTTCTCTAACTGCTGCGAAAATACTCTGCTTGTATTATCAATGCTAAGTGAATTTTCAAAATCAAAATGGTAAGTGAAATGAAACAAGGCGTTACAACCCCTGTTGAAATCAGCATTACTTTTTGCAGTGACCATTCATAGTATTAACCACAGCCACCACCACCCCCAAAAAACCTGGAAGGACAAAACCCACGCAGTTTGGGACATCAATGCTCAAAGGTAAGATGAGTCTTAGATGATGGAATCTCTGAAACTGCAGGAGCTTTTTTGCCACCCTCGTTTCAATAACGAGCACATATCTTTCACTTACTACCTACTATTTCTCTCAAATCCGTTTCACTCTCTCTTTCCACAGCTAACCTGCGCAGCTTCTCTAACTCTTTTTCTTTCCTTTCTCTTTATCCCAAGGCTGCTCAAACTACTGATCAGGATTGGAAAGAGTAAGGTAGGACCAGTCAGCTCCTTCTTCCTTCCTCCACATGATAGAAGTTTTGGACACAGGAAAGAAGCAAACCTTCTCCCCAGGTGAAGTCATCAAGTTTTCTCTGCCAGACCTCGGAGGTCACAGCAGCTGGTGGTGGGGATCCATTTGCAGGTCTGTGCTTCTAGGCATCTGACACCTGGAGCAGGGCTATTAGTTCTGCTGTCACAAGAACTGCAAAATCCACCCTGGACATCACAAGCAGAGCACAGCCCTGCATACTGCATTGCTGAAGAGACCTGCACACTTTCGAACTGGTTATAAAATGGATTGCAAACCCAGACTGATAAAAAAACACGTGTATTAACAAGAAGTCTCTTGCTCAGAAGCCTGTTTTATGTGTTCACAAGTATTTAAAGCATCTACTGGAATAATGAGAACCAGGTAAAACATCACACTTCCCTCTGATGCTAAGATAATTAAAAGGGCAAGGTATTCACTAGCTTTGGAAAAAAAAGTAATATTGGTTGTTCTGGGGATTATGGTCCTGTCTTGATCCTCCCTTCACTAATCATTGCATTTGGTCATTATACACTTTGCCCATTCCCTGGAATCCATGTCTGCTGATTACTGTTCGCTGATCCACTCTTCAGCCAGGATTTGAAACACAGGGATAGTGCTAAAATGCCCTTTAGAAAGGCCAGATAATGCCCTTTCTGGTTTGCACTACAGGAAAGAGATTCTTTCACACACACTGCTGGCAGCTACATCCTCATCTTTTTATTAATGTGCTCCTCACTGTGGAATGTTGAGGATGAGATTTTTCTTGGTTGGTTAAATAGGTATTTGCTACTTATTTTTTAGAATACCTGAGGAAACATAGGAAATTCTAAATTAAATATTACATGATGGTTACAAACAGGCACGTTGGAAAGAAAGCACAAGTCACAGAATGATTATTGGTAAAACACAATATTAGTACACATCCATCTAGTTAATATATACCTTATTAGCATGCATTTATCTGTGATGAAAAACATGCTATATTTTATGCAAATCATATGCAGAGCTCAAGGCTTCTGGAAAATTGCCATTACAGACTTCAGTATTGTAATATTTAGACAGTCCTTTTCATAGCCACTATATGCAATAATATTTCCAAAAGTAAGCTGTTGGAGTAAATGAAGTTACGTAAGTGATGCACCTAGCCCACAGCATATAAAAGAAAAGATAGCATGACAAGCCTCTGCATTCCTGCTGGTTACATTATATAAAATATATAGCCAGCTGCTGAATTTGTAGTAATATCATTTACATCTTGTATTACTCTACAAACATTCTAATTTATAAAATGCCTATTGTGTATACACACAGAAGCTACCATAAATCCTGAACATTTAAACAGTGTCAATGGATGAAAACCAACTTTCCCACAATATTCTGCATGCTGAACTTATTTTGTTTTTAAAGGAAAAGCAAGAGAAGGCTCCTCAGAATTCGGCCATTTACTGATTTTGAAAACTCACTTAAATAGGTAGTGGTGTCTGCAGCCAGTCTCCAAGAAATTTAATCTTTCCTCATAATGAAAAGATATTCTTAAATTAACCTGAAAGCATGGCACCTATACAGAAGTGCTTTCATTTTTATTTCATTATACTTACTTACTCTTTACAAAAGAATCAACTGGGGGGGGAATATCCCATTCTAGGGAGAATCCCATTGCATATAATGTCTTGCCTGTCTTTTGCTCTACTGACAGGAAAGGTAGGTCAGTGGGAAAGAGTATATACTTGTCCTTATCTGTCACCCTGAATTAACAGCTTCAGAAGAAGGTCTCAGGAAACAAGTACAGCCAGATAACTGCATACTCAAACATGCAGTTTGTCTCCATGCTGCCTGGAGTACCCAGATGCTGCTACGCACTACAGTCTTGGCTTTCATTGAATCCACACAGATGGACTGCCCCCACTTCTGCTCCCCAGCGAGGGATCCAGAAGCCCCCAACTCAATCCAGCTACAGCAACTACACGGCCATAGTAAAACATGTAAAAGTCACAGCATTTGGTCCTAATACAAATTATTGGAATTCAGCCTGCACTGGCACTGATTTCATTACCAGGACCAGGTCACTGCTTCAGGAAGCTGGCCCCTCCTGTGTGACCATTCCCAGAGAAGCAACCACAGGCCACGCAGGAGCTCTTGGGGCACTTAGTGGCTGCATGCTTCTCAGTTCCTAGTGGTTGAATTCAGAAAGCCGTACTTCTATCTCCACTATGGCCATTTCCCAGTATTTTCTCATTACATGATCTTAGCAATGTTTTTGTGGGCCTGGTTCTGTTAGTCTGAGCAATTCAGGTCTTGTGACCACCACCTTGCTTAGAAACTTAAACTCACTGCTAGACAGAGACGCTTTCTGCTCCAAGACTTCCTGCAAAAAGCTGCCCATCCATTCCTGGCTCACTCAACTATCACATCTTCGTAACAGAGGAAAGCTTGTAAGGACAAGCTTGCTCTCATGAGATTTCAAATATTCTCTCTGTTTCCAGGCCAGAAACATTGCAAGAGAAGTTGTTGATGCCTCATGTTAGTATGACAGCTGCTCTCTTCGCCAACACATTGGGGACCGGACCAGTGATCTCTGAAACTGAAAGCAGCCACAGATTGAGCAAAAGAGCTGAGACTCCCCTGCTTGCAGTTATATCTTAACTTCTCTGATCAGCAGAGAGGGTGGGACCTACAATGTGACTTGTCCCTGGGTTATATTAGCTAACATAGTAATCAGTTTTAACATTGGCACCTTTTTTTTCCTGTTCCTGAATAGATCCAAACAGACCAGTACATGTTTAAGTGAAAGGTTCTGAGTTGTTTTTAACCTCATATATTTTGACCACATCATAAAGATTCAAGATGCTGATTGAAGCACACAAGTGTACCCACTTCTGGTTTTACATTGTACTTTGCTGTAGCAGAGAAGTATGTAACACATCACTGAAGGAAGTGTTGTGATGGTAGTATATGCACAGACTATGACAAAACATGTATTGGATAACACCTGTATTCCTGTTCAGGAATGTGGCAAATGGCAATGAACCGGAGTCAAGTTTTGAAAAGCATCTCAAGCAGTGAGGACCAGGGGCTGGGAAACACAAGCTGGGGTCAGGCTACTACTTTTCTTACGACTTTGTATTAATGCAAAACTGGCCTCTCAGCATTCTTAATGAAGATATTTCTATGTCAAGTCATTTGTTATTAATGAAACACTACTGACTTAAACTGCCCAGGGAGTAGCCAAAATGCAATCTAGCCTGTACCACTGTAACTGTGGACGTAATCAGGAGGCAAGGACACCCTGAGGACTGCTTGCAAGCTGTAGCAGACTGTTTGGAAGCTGAATAACCGTTGCTATCACACCCCTACTATTTGTAGACTTTGTATTTTATAAGGAAATAGTCGTATGATTCAAAAAAAGTCAAGGAGATTTAGGAGCTCTGGTTACAGTCAGACTTACATGCCTAGACCTCTCCGTCACACTCAGGACAGCTTTTACTTTCTCAATTCATAATATTCATCTTTCTTTTAAAAAAAGTGGTTAGCATCTGGAGACTGAAAAAATTATCCTAGATGCCACCTAATGAGAACACAAGAGAAGCACTTGCACAAGCACTGCTCTCCAGTGCCTATTTGGCACATCCATACAGGCAAGCGCAAACAGTCTTGACACTATCATTGTTTGTACTTCAGTATGAGATGGATAGCAAAGGGAAGCACAGACAAACACACACGCACAAAACAGGATAAAAAACTGGCAGTGATAATACTACTGTTTAGACCTTTTGTAACGCTAGTGCCAGAAAAGATTTCTCTGCAAATTACTATTTTATTTTTTATATCCTCAATAACAGTATTGTTTCAGGAAAGATATACTATGCTCACCAGATCAAGTAGCTCCTCGTCCAGTATCCTAGCAGTAGCGGGAACCTCACAGCTCAGAAGTATAAGGCATCATGCATACTACTGAAATGTAACAGCCTATCATATAGGAAATCTCTTCCTGACTGTAGGTAGCTAGTGGCTGGCATGTGCCATGAAACACGCACCTTATAAATGTGTGTCTAACACGATGTATGTGAACGTTTAATCCTTTCTTAATCTGGTCTACTCCTAAAAATACAGTATTTGTCTACATGGATCTCATTTTATTAGAAAGTGTTTTATATATACGCATATATCAAAAAGGGCAGGGAAAAAAAAGCCTTACTTACAAAAAATATGCCAAATGTTCAACCACACTTTGAATGATGCGGCAACCTCTTAAAGCCTGAGGTGTTCATTCTGCCAGTGATAAAACTGGTACAAGACACACTGATTTCTTCATATATAACGCACAGAAAAGGTGACTACTGCATTTTACCCCTTAGTAAAGGGATCTCTTTTTTTTAAAGTGTTAAGCAATTGTTACAGCATTAGTTTCAATTATATTGATTAAGGGAAAATATAAACAACTTCATTCAGTCATTCTACTTTTTCCAGTTGTCTGATAAGCAGAGAGTGCCTTCCCATTCAGCAATGTCTTTACACTGAATTTTTAGTCTTTATGGGTGGCACAAAGCTGCCTTGCTCCAGGAAACCCAAGAAAGAGGAATTATGATTTACACATCTTGAGTTCTTCCCTACTTTTCGCTCCCTGCCAAGGTAGATATTTACTGCAGTTCTGAGTGAATGCAATTTACTGTTCCTTAAATTTGATAGTTCCAGTAGGAAAAGGAAGATTTGGTGCCACCTGTTTCTTCAGGAAAGCTGCAGCAGCGATCAGTGTCAAGGCCATGAACCTGTCAGCAGTCTCAGTGCAGCCAAATGGGGAGACTGCAGTCATGACAGCAGTAATGATAACGTGGCTTTGGTTTGTACTGGTTCAATAAATATTCTATGCACTCCACCCACGCAAGAAATCTGGATGTTTCGGTCAGTGTTTATTCTGGAAAAGTTTAATGTTCCTTACCCTTGCGATGCCACATTGCCTGCCAGCCTAAGGAAGGAACAGGCGTGGGTCAGACCCAATGAGCGTTCAGGCCTCTAACATGAGGTTTAGGGGGAGTTTAGCCATGGAAGTTAAAATCCAAGCCCTGAAGAGCTCTGTTCATTTGCCACCCCTCATACCAGCCACTCTAGGCAAAGCAGTAACCTTTAGCAAGCCTTTTGGAACCCCTTCAGATGGTCCCCCAAAGCAGGGCTCCCTCCCGCTGTGGAGCATGAAGCCACCACTCAGTGCAAGCCACTGTCACATGCAAAAAAAAAGGCAAGCACCACTAACCACCTGATGAATCACATCTGGCTTCTGCAAGAGGTGGTGACCCCCAGCCCCCATGTACTTCCACACTGTGCTTAGTTGTCATCCTTTGGGTGCTTAACCTGTAATTTGGGGAGGAGAAACATTATGTGGCACACCATCCTTGGAATATTGCTATTTCTGTTAAACCCTGGTGCTTTATCTATTTTTCTTTGTAATGTGAATCTTTTTTCCTTTTTTTTTTTTTGCTCCTAATAAAAGAGAACTGCACCCAAACAAGGGGCAGCAACGCCCCACACTGTCAGTGTTAATTTGCTGCAGACTGCTCCCTGCTCAGCAACTATCTTGCAGCTCCTCTTCCGAGGCAATTCAGTCCCTGCACACTGTTCAGGGGATCTGGGGTACCACTGTGCTCATCACATGTCAGACTTCAAGGATCCAGTGCAGTTATTCTTGCACTGATGTCAGCAGTTGTCTTGACTGAGAAATCCAATTATCATCATACTTCTGAAAATACAGTTTAATTATAGGCAAGTATGATGAATCTATAAATTATGATGATTATCCAAGTGAATAGTAGCATAACCAATAGCATTAAGAACATACCTGAATATTCAAGTCAGAAGTTCGTGAAAATATTCCTACTGATGTTAGAATTCTTTGGACCTTAATAAGAGACAATGACTTCAAATAATTACTGCAATGCAAATAAACATCATTATTGTTACCACTTAATAATAATAATAATAATAATAATAATGCAGTTAGTTCACTAAGGATTCTTTCAACAAAGGTGTTAGACAAGACTGGATACTTGGTTTTCAGAAGTACATTAACATGGTAACCGGACATCATGATGTTCTGTCAAATCTTTTGCAACCACTGAAATTTCTTCCAGTTGTTTACATAGTATTTTCACTATTTATCTTTTTATACCAGAAAAATTGCAGCAAGAAAGAAGTCAATAAAGTATTTAAATTTTAAACACTGGCATTCTTTTTAATGATTGCTGTACTAGAATAGAGGCTTTGTTTTTATTTATTTGTTTATTTTTACAGTCTGACACTGTGTTCCCATGTTGCTAGTGAAAACTTCTCCAGCTAAATAAAATCAGTTGAGATTTACTCTCACTCTATTTATTCCCTGAAACATAGCCGTGATGTTTGCTGGACAAAGAAAAAAACATCCAAAGGAAGGATCTGTCTTATCTGTCCTGTTTTAGTTAATGAGAAAATGTAACTGCGACTCTATTGAGAGGGAGAAAAAGAGGCAGAGAGCCTCTCTCTCTCAATAAACTGTTTCACATGGTAGGACTAATAGTGTACTGTCTCATAGTCATCATTAGGCTAGCTAGTAAGTAGTACATTATCTTTGGTTTTCTTTCTTTCTCCAGGGCACAGTCATGTAGTTACTGCTCCTCATTATCCTTGGAAGCTGTAAATTTAAGTGTAAACTCATTGTCTCTGCAGGGGTTGCAGGTGAGTAGTGTGTAATGTCATTTACTCCATTTTCTCTACTGAATTTTGTAGAACTGTATTTTAAAAAAAGATTTTCCCCCCTTCTAAATCATCCTCACTAACTGCTAAGCATTTGGATCAGCTCTGTAACCCCTCTGGTTTGGCCAGAAAGATCACTCGCTGCATTCAAGGAACCCACATCTGTGTGGTCCCCAAAAATGATGTGTGGCCACTGCAGAATCTCATAACTTTTTAAACAGAGGTGCTCCTGGGCAGTGGCGGGACAGCAGCCAGGCAGCTTCAGGCACCAGGGGAATGTATTCCATCCACTTTTATTACCAGTTGTTCCACCACTGCCTGCAGTTCCTCAATTATGGCCAGCAAGCCCACCTCAAAAGCTAACGAGGGAGGCATGTTCTTTCCTGCTTATGGGAGCTGCAAATACATCAAAAAAAGAGAATTGACCCTTTTATTGACTCGGATGCCAACTCCACATTAAGCCTGAAGCTTCCAGTTCAGCTTCTTTGCTTGCTCTTATTATTCAATTAATTTTTGTGGGTAGCCAGCAGAGACCCACATTAAAATATATAACATGGAAGTAATTATGGCATTAGAACACAAGATGCGGAAATAGACAGGGCTGGACCACATCAAATGGCTTGGGAAGGACTTACAGTCCCCTGTTTGACCTGTCCACATCTAAGCTGCACAAAACAGGGTTGGGAGGAAACAGAAGTTGGGCATTAAGTGCCTCTCATATCTACGCAGTTTGGCAGATTAGAAGGGGAAAGGGATCCCAGCGCAACTGAGCAAACATGAAGACAGATGTAAGCTACTAATTAGTACAACCAAAGGTGAACCAAAGAGGAGAGGTTGTGAGAAACTGTCGTTCTGCAAAAGACTCTGCTAATGACTTCAAGTAGAAAAGGCCACCTGTGAAATCATGGAAGGCTTCGAGAAGGAACAAAGATCTGCTGACCTGCAATGTGGGGCGCAAGAGATGCAGATTAACTGAAAACAGAGTATGGTCTTCCCTAGTCACCTCATGACTAGCTAAATATACTATCTATCTACAAAACCAGACGCATATGAACATTACCTATATTCCTAGGGGCAGAGAAAGACAACAAAAAGCAACCTTCCTTCCTCCCCTCTAAGATGGACAAGTGCCTGTGACTCAAAGGAAAACAGAGGATTTCAACTTTACTCTTAATTCAGTAACAATAAAACACTAACCAGTTAACATGGGTGTTCTAGTTCTCCAAAGCAAAAAGTCTACCCGCAGTCAGAATAGCCTTATACTGTGTACAACTGGCTCACAGAAAGTCAGGCACAGTTACGAGATGGTAACAAGAAATCTCACAGCCTTCACAACAAAACATAGAAGGGGAAAAAGATTTTCTAGTGCTACCAAAACACAGCAACATTGCAGATATAATTGGGACTTATTCTGGGAGCGTCAAAAAAATTGTTGGCCTTTTTAATTGCTAACATAGCTATTTCAAAATGATCATAAAACCTGTTTCGTGTATTTCTTCTACACCCTTTGATACAATTGCATTTATATATAAAAATCAGTCAGCAATTGCCTCAAAAAAGGTCAATGAAGAGTGAAAGTTTCATAGCTTTATCTTTGTATTCAGCTTTTTTACACATTTCAACAGCACAGCCATTTTGGTAATAATTAACCTAATGATAGTTCAGGTAGTTTTAAAGGCTTACTCCTTTGAAGAGAAACCACTGAAATGGGTAAAAACATTGCAATTTGTCCACACAAAAACATCCACTGCATAAACAGTACTGTTTGAATACAATGTTTTAGAAAATACTTTAAAATTTAAGAATATCTAAAAATATTTCGTTTGCCTTTTAAAAAAAATAAGCAGGGCAGCATTAGTAGCAATTTTGATGTTCAGCCTTGTAAACATTAAGACTGTTACTAAATATACTGAATAAATATTATACAGACTGAAGCATCACTGTCAACCAACTGGCATTAGGAAATACTCTCGTTAAAACGTAACTGATAGCAAATGGCTTACCTTGTTGTATTGTCAAGCTTTAATAGGCTTCCATGTATAGCCAAACTGATATAGTACGCCTGGGAGAGCCTTATGTTTTGTAAATATTAATCCTTTAGTGGATTCACTGGATTACCTGTATTTTATTATTCAGCACAGCACAGTTGTACAATATTTGGCTTAAAATTGACATTGCTAGCAAGAAAAAGAAATGTAGCAATGCTGAATTCTTACTTAACATTTCCTTGCTTGGATTCAAACAAACTGGAAAACAGCTGCAGGTCATATAACTGGACAGATTACTATGGGCAACCAAGAACTCTGTTATATCATAGAAACTGTCAATATAGCTTAGTCTCAAATTAGGTTCTCATAATCAACTGAACTCACAGTTCTAAGACTTTCTTTGAAAGACTCCCAAATAATTAAATCACATTCTTGCCTAGGCTAAGATGTTCAAATTGAGGAACTAATTCCAAAGTTAATTTCCAATTTTAACCAAATGTATCATAGCTGCACTTCTTAAACTTTGCATAATACTTTGATGATTTTGTATGTAAATTCAATCAATCAATAAGACAGCCCTGTGAAGCTATATATGCATACAGAAGTACGACTTAGATCCAAGAGTCATAGAGCCCACTGATGAGTATATTTATAATGTACCAATCATTACCTGTTAAGATTAAGGCTTTTATTCTTAGAATTTTGCAATAAAATTTATTATTAGCTATGTTAATGTATTTTCTTCTTAAAAATGAATTACAGGAAAAAGATTGTGGCTTTTAAACATTAGACTTCACAGCATTGCATACAGAACAAAAAAATATTTCATGTTATGCACAGTCAGACATTTACTTTAGAAATACAGGGGACACAATTTTGGAAGGAACCATGAATTTGACTGACTTCAAGCATGAAAGGAGTCTGATTTTCAGAGACTGCTGAGAGCCCACTGAAATGCAATTTTAGTTCATGAGCTTTCTCTCCACCACCATCTTAATGAAAGGACAGATGTTTTTCCAAACCTACCTGGATCTTGAAATGCAACAGCACTTACTAGGATCCCCACCAGAAGACCCATTGCTGAATAGATATCACAATATTGAAATTACTACCTTTTCTCATGATATATCAGTACCGTTCTTTCACAAAGCATAAATCAAGCAAAACATTAGCTAAATGAAACACATTCATCCTGAAAATTTATAGCTTATACAATAAATATAACACCAGAGCCACAGTGCAAAAAGAGATTACAAAGCAAAAATTACTTGGGCTTTTTTGTCCCAGTTCACTGTTTTCCAATGAGGCTTAGGTTCCCAAATTATTTCTGAAAGTTCAAGTTATTTTTGAAATTGGATTTTGGACCGGGACTTAAAAAATG
Source organism: Chauna torquata (assembly GCA_013399475.1). Classification (NCBI taxonomy): domain Eukaryota; kingdom Metazoa; phylum Chordata; class Aves; order Anseriformes; family Anhimidae; genus Chauna; species Chauna torquata. The sequence continues at coordinate 84,418 of VXAL01010537.1, read as the reverse complement.
TCAGTCTTAGTTCCTTATCCAAATAATTCATCACTTGATTGAAGCAAAACAAAAGAGAAGAAAAAAAGAAAAAAGGCAAGCGATCTGGGAGAAGAAGGATCACTATTTGTGAGTACACTACAATATACAGGTACTTTCAAAGAGTTGCGATTACATCAAGCTCAATTAAAATTTTGTATCTTTCTTTAGCTTACAGGACTATAGCTGCATTAAGAAAATACATGTTAATGTTATCAGGTCAATATGCTTATAGTGACAAGCTGAAACAGCACCTACCCCCCCTAAAAAAACCAACAACCTGCACAGCTCCATGTTACTCTCATCCCATACTAAGCAAGGTGCTCTGGGATAAACGTCACATTGATGAAAACACCAGGGTACAAACAAGCCCAGTAGAGAGAGGGCTGCATGTTCATAAATACAAAGCATTTCCTGGATACTCATACTGTAATCTGTCACTGAATACAGCAACTTCTTAAACAGGCAAGCAATTATTCTTCCATTTGAAGGGCATTAGCATCCTGTTTCTACAGCTTCTCAGGTTAAATAACTCGGAAGTACTGACAGTACTGCCCTCACCCAGCAGCAGCAACGCTCAAACACGCATGCCACTAAAGTAACTTACCAAGGAAATCCGTCTTTTCTACCAGCAATAAGAGTTTATTCAATAAATCAATATATCAGGACTACTCCAGAATCACACACTGGAACAGTGAAAAATGACTGACTTTTCCTAAATTCTACAGCATCAAAATTTAAAAAAAAAAAGGAAAAACACACAACAAAAAAACAAACACCCAAACCCAAAGGCACTACTCCTGACTCCTGCCAACACACTGAAGTAGAAGACAGGGTGAAAGTCATGACCAGGAAAGCCACAACTCCAGGAAAAAAAACCAAGTGCCATGAGACGAGGTTGGGTTTACTTAGTGAGCAACTTTCCTCTTGCACCAGCGCTTCAGTCTGCACAAACTACAATGTGTGCATTGGCAGTCCCAGGAATAAGATAATCAGAAACTAAACTGCAGTTTGACTCCTTCAGTTCTCGGTGTTGCACTTGATGTACTTACAGGAGAGAAGCGTACCTGGTCTTGCTCACCTGAATCTCTGTTTATCCACACAGTACCAACTTCTAAGGATGCCAGTCAAAATTTTGGTAACAAACTAAAATATTTAGTTCTTTTCCTGGATTTTTTTTTTTTTAATACCATCATTTTAAGAAAAAAGAAAGAGGAAAGCTAGTATTTCTCAACAGTCTTCAACGACAATTTTTAATCCCAATGGATTGGGATTAAGTTGGATGAAATTTCTCTTCTGCATTTTCTTATGCAGATAATACCTGCTTTGCCTTGGCCAATCTGCATCAAGCAGTTTTCCAGCTTTTCTTATAGCACCCTCCATTTCACACTGTAATCACAGAAAACAGCGCTGGCGTAACAGCCCTTGCCCTTGGTTCCCCTTTGGCTTTCCTCTCCTTGTACTCTACCCATGCTGACCTATAAAACAGCTCCGTATAGCTGCAGCACATTTCCCCTTCTTTATTCAAAGCCAGGTTTCAGAACTGAATGCAGGTGAAATATCTTGGTGGCTTTCTAGTATCTTCAGGGTATTAATTAAAATCCCTCATTTCTGAAATACCTTGTAACATCTGTGCTTTGTTCTTCCAGGGGAAAACTCATACCCGTATTTGACCACATCAAAGACCACAGGCTCACTGCAAAGTTCAAAAGAGCACTGCTCCTGCTAGTGGAGGCAGCTATCCTCGCACAGCGCTTAAGAAAAGCAATCAGAAATTGGGACTTCTGAGTTCTTCCCCCAGCTCCATTTTCAAAATAGCTGCAGGGGAGAAAAGGAACAAACCTCCATTAAAAATACTGTGGTTTGGGTGCCACAGGGCATTTCTGAGAATTGCAGCTGGAAGCATTCAGTGTACTTCTGTATAAGGAGGGCAAAGGAGGCTTCTATCTCTGAGGGCACAAGAGGCTTGACATAATGCTGGCAGAGTGCTCCAAGGACCCCAGATGAAAAGCCCTCGAGAAGGGCAAATCTCATCTACTGCAAGTTCAACATCAGACTGTACTTCCAACCCCTTTTAATCGGAAATAATATTTCTTTCCATTATTAGTTTAGGCAACGGTTAGGAAGAAAACCTTTTTAAAACATATATATATATAGCATAGATAAAATTTGCAATTCAAATTGATATTTTTAATCTTAAAAGTATTTTGGTGGAATGGAGTGAAAAATAGAAAGAAGAACAAGTCCCATAAATCTGTCACTCGTGCAGCGCATCACTCACAGCTTTCCCCAGCCCACTGAGGAGAAGAGCCATACAGCTTTAAAATGACTTCACTCCCATATTTACATATTTTTTAATAGGGCTATGATGAATCTCCTTCCGCTTGACTCCTATTTTGAGCTGTGATATTTTAATCTCCATTCTTGCTGCAACTTAGCAGATGAATGTGCAGTGTGACAGAGCTCAGAGGAAATAGTATAAATAAAGCAAAGTGGAGCTATGACATCTCACATTTTATAGCTTTTTTATTGTAGCCTAAGCATAAACAGAGCACAGCTGTGTTATACTTACTGCTGTGAGCACTCCCCCAGCTCCAACCCCCTACTGCTTTTAAAGTGACACTGCCCCTTCTCAGGATCCTCTGGGTACAAGCACTGCTGTTAAAGGCATCACTAACAGGAGCAAAATCCCCCCACCCATTGCTTCCCTCCCTTTGTTTTTACTTTTTCCTCCTTTTACTGACTTGCCTCCTTGCCTTCCTCTTCCCTCTCATCCCCAAGTGCCACAGGATATGACCCCCGCAGTCCCCAGTGTGTACACACAGAAAGTGCTGTGCTGCTACCTACTGAAGGATGCCTTTCTTGCCTCACTGTTGTAATTTGCTCTGTTTAAGTACACATACACACATGCAGAGCACAGAAACAATTTGCAAAAACAACACTTTGATAAAAGACTTGTAACTAGCTGGAAGTACTCAAAATATTGCCATCTTTTAACGGTGGTACTTCACAGGAAGGGCTCTTGCATTTCTCTTTGCTTTTTGATAGTTTTTTTCCCCACAGAAGTCAGTTGAAAATAAAGAGGGAGAAACACCAACTTTACTCCTGCCTATTTAAAAACAAACTACCACGATGCATTCCTAGACAGCAAAACCTCTTCTCACCTCAGAAATTTATGAGGTACCACAAAGGATCTCATCATAATCATCACCACACATTCAGCAGAAAAAGCTCCCGTTTGAAGCTTTAGACCAGAAAAATTGCAATGTACCTGGACGCTTTTGTGACTATAAAAAAATAAGGGCATCAAAACCCAATAGCCAGCAATTTCCCCCGTACAGTCCAAGAATGCCGTTTATCCTTATGGCATGCCGAGAAAGTGCTTTTCCGTTTCTTATTTCAATGGGATAAACATGAGCACATGTAACATGCAAATGTAGTAAACTCCCTTCTGCTACCCATTTTAAAAAAAAAAATTTAAGGCTCTGCAATGACTGCACCGAGCTTGAGCACCACATCCATCTTTCCAAAATAGAGGCCCATGGGGCAGACGGGGAGGTTTTTGTTTTGTTTTGTTTTTACTCAAGGGAGACCATGTTGTATGTCCCATCTCACCACCAGTTTCAACAGGGAAGAAAGTTTCAGTCACCACCGATACTGAGCTGCAAGCTAGTTTGTGTGGCCACCCTCTGCTCTCCTTCTACACTCTTCTTTGCCCTGCTGATCTTTGACAGAATTTGCTACTTCATTGCTACTAGAAACCTTTTTTGCAACTACTTTTGCCCCCATCTGGGGCTCAATATAACTGGAATAAATCTACCCTAATCTCTATAATGGATGGGTAGCAGCAAGCAATTCTCATGCAAGCAAAAGAAAGTGGTTAAAAATAGCAAAATAAAACTATGCTAGATATGCATCAACAATTGCATTTAAAAACCAAAAATAAATTCAAAAAGCCACCCAGAAAGCATGCTGAAATTGTTTACATATGAAGAGCTGATTGAACTAACAAGGTTTCAAAATTGGGATCTCAGTATTACCAAGTCTGTCAAAAGTCACCCCTCAACTAAACGCAGGGCTTATTAGCCACCAGCCTGATTCAAAGGTCTGGTTAGCAAACTGCACTTTTGCGAGAAGATTCATAGGATTCGTTTGTTTTGCAGTCCAATTATACTATTACATCTTTTTTAAACAAAAAAGTGTGACCATATCAAGATTCACAAATCTATTCCCTGAAATTCCCTTGAGCCTGTCCATTTTACTCTGCTTATACCCCCTATACCTTCATAAAAAAGTTGATATTACAAGAACCATACCCAGCACTTCCTGTGTGATATCTGTAACGTAAATAAACTCGGGTGTTTTTGGAGGAGGGCATGGTTTGTAACAAAAAGACACGTTTGCAGTGATACTTCAGAGACTCCTCAACAGCCAGAGCCACTGTGCCCAGGAGGCACTACTGAAAGCCACCTATATTGGACATTCGCAAATTCTTCCAAGACCTGGTCTCAGGGGTACCTTGTCGCTCCTCAGGTGCGGCATCAGAAGGCAGGCAGAAGACACTGGGATGCTGTCACTCGAAGCCCTGCAACTGGCTAGGGAGTGGGGGAACTGGGGAGTGGGGGAGTGCTGGAGGAAGCGAGGCTGGGAAAGGAGCAGGAAGGAGAACAACCTCAAATGTGAAAGCTCAAGAGGGCTTGAAGAGAAAAAAAATAATAGAGCCACAAAATGATACATTTTCCCCACGAACACCTACCCCCTGTTAAGTTTTTTTTTTTTTTTTGACTAAATCTTTTCAAGTTCACGCGATGACTTCTGTAACAATGGTATCTCCAACTTCCCTGTGGATGGATGGTTCCTTAGCACTTTTCAGAGTTCCTGCAAAGCTCAGCAAAAACCTAGAGCTGTGATCAGTGCCACTAAAAATCAGTACTATAAGTATTAGTACAAAACAAAAACAAAAAAAACAAACCAAGAGACATTGCAACGAAGCCTGGAAATTCAGACTGCCTTAAAGCCCTCTACTCCTCTTTCATCTCTACCTTGGAAAGATACTGAAGATGTTCATAAACACAATACTAAGCCTATCTTTAATGACACAAGTATGACAACATTATGGTACAGGTTTAATGACAATGGGTCAGCTGGAACCGACCCCTTAGCTACAATACACATCATTTCTGACATGGATGCTCAGTTCAGAAATCTTAATCCAAGACAAGTAAACTGCAGCTACAAATTAGACTTCCCCCTTTAGAATTGGCCCACTGAGAAATTATAATCAGAATCAAGTTTTACGGTATAAGGCAATCCATGACCTCTCAATTAACATTGTTGTCCCCCCAGTTCCTCGGCACAAACTTCCTGCCCCTTGCAGAGCTGGAAGTACAATTAGCACAACTGAAGGTATCTCAGAAACACAAGCAAGGATTCATGGCAAACACAGTCATGGCACAGGCAATGACACAATACATCAACACATGACAGTGCCTAGACATCACAGGTTCATTTGTAGGTTGGTGCAACACTAAGTCATGACAAAGGAGCTCTCACCCACTGACTTAAAGGTAAGTACAGCTAGGACAACAGTTTCTAGAGAACACGTCTTATGCCCTGAAAGGCGTTTCCCTTAAAGGCCACCGCTTCTCTCGCCGCCAGCTTTCAGCCAAATCAAACGGAAGAGGCTGCAGGGTACCTGCTCTGACAAACAAAGAGAGGTAGCAGTGGGCTTTCTTCTTGTTTAGTTTTCAGTCACAACAAATGAATGAAATGAACCAAAGAAAAGAACTAAGCTGAGAAAAAACAAAGTAAAATTAGTAACAGGCTAACAGCATATACCCACTGCCTGGGGCAACATACGGCTGATGGATGATGACAGCCAACAGACGAATCCTCATTCCCTGTCTACTAAACAAATTAGTAATCTCATCAATATCGTCACTACATTCACCTTCTGCAGCAGCTGCTGCTGCAACATGACTGCTGTTAAGCTTTAGGGGGAAAGCCTGCTTTGTCTTGCAGTCTGCCAAATCCTGTGGGCAGTCAGGGTTGCCACCCCTTGGAAAATGCAATTAACCTGTCAACAAGATTTTTTTTTTTAATAATTTTACTATTTTTATTTTTTAAAAGGCTTGTGTATGAAAGCGATTGTCACCCACATATCACATGCTGAAATCCTAGGATTCTCTAGAACTCGCACCTTCAGGGCCTTCCCAGCTGTTGGGGTCTCTCCAATTAAAGGCCAAGTTCAGGGACCTTAAGCTTGACGAGGACACCAGAACTTCTCATACTGAGATCTGGCTCTACACTCCACTTTCCTCTTTATTTCTAAAATTTGTCTCTATTAAAGTGACTACAAACCACAATTTTCAAAAATAAAAAGTGATTTTAGTGTATCTAACACCCTGCTTCCCCCCCCCTCCAAACTGTTATGATCCCCATATAGCACTGGCACTTCCAACACTGCCAAAAAGAGACAACACTGAAAGAGACATCATTCCAAAACTCACCAGAAAAATGACCTGATTCAAACAATCCAATGCAGAAAGATCAAATTTTAACAGCACTCAGCAAGTCATCTGCTGTAAAAAGTCCAGATTATAAAACATCCCAGCAATCCCCTCCCCGCCAAGTAATTACTGCAAATTTTAATAACTGACTTCACTTGAAAAGCTGGAAAATTTAATCTATGATGTAAAAATAGGAAAAAAAATACAGGCATATATGTCCACATACACAAACTTGCTCTCCTCTTCTCTTACTCAATTCTTCAGAAAAGGAGTTGAACTTTTTCACAAAGTTTAATAAACTTCTCTTAAAGGTCTTCAAACAGTAAAAGTGGCTAAGTTTATTAATAATGTCAATAGAATATTTACTTACCAATACCCTTTGTTAATAGCTAAAAATATCTTTCATTTATTTCAATCAATGTTTCCATTTGAAAATATGCAGCGTATGGACCGGCTTCTTTCATTGTGTGTGTCTAGACATGGACGCGTGTACACACATTAATTACAGGTATTCACTAGAAAGCTTCATGGTTGCTTTAGAATTTTTGTATCCATGTAAAGTCTTAATAAGTACCAGAGTAACAGCTGGCAATTAATCCCACTGACTCAGACTTCCCACTTGTTAACAGCTGAAATCTTAACTGGATGTCAGGACCAGTGTCTTCTCCTGGGGTCAACTAAACCAATAGATTACGCGTTCTCTCCTGTTTGCCTCCATAATGGACTCTATGAAAAATTCACAGTGCTTCTTTGTGCTCAAGTAAGAACATACAACTTCCTTCTGTATCCTCTAATAGCTGACACAGGGACACATTCCTGAAACACATTTAGTCACAATTCTATGTTGTCTTCCAAAACGTATATTGCATTTATGTTCTAAATTACTAATTCAAATGCACAATAAAGATTTTGGGAAAGAAATTTAAATACTGGAGGGTTGTCATCAGCTACATGGCAACATGTCACATCTTTAACCACAACACTCCCATTTAACTATTTTCCAGCATTAAATATCTTACTGCCTAAGTAGCTGTTTACTTCAGCTTCTTCTCCTACACATACTAGAAGTCATAAAAATTTCAAACTTCGGTAAAAACAGAAATAATTTTTTTTTACTAGATGTAATTTGCTTATTCCCCCCAAAGTTTTTTTTGTTTGTTTTTAAATTATTTAACCATATCATAGGAATATTTCCTTTGGCACCTAATTGTCCACAACAAACGTTCTAATGCTTCATACACTCTGTCACAAAGAACATAATCCTTTAGTTAAGTGCCAATTAATTATTAAAAACATTCATTGAGGATTAACAATCATGAAATAGATATAGCTCTATTATGTAGTTGTTAATCCTCAATAAATCTACTTGTAATAGACAGCATTTTAGTACGAGAGCTAGCCTACTTAATCTAATGCTTTATATTTAATTAGATAATTATTGCATGTTAAAAAATACATTCATTAGGTTTAATAACTATGTAATAAGCATACATCTAATGGAAGGATTAGTAATCCTCAGAAAAGGAGATTTTTTTTTTTAATAATCACTGGTATTAGCATCCAAGAGCTACTCTCCAACGCAAAGGCCAGCATGTTATGCCTTCCCTGCCTAGAGAAACGCAGGCCAAAGAAGGGGTTAACACTCCCCGATCCACTCTTTGGCTTCATGGAGAGGACTGGGGAGCCTGAAGAAGTTCACTTGCCTTCAACTCTTACGCTCCCTTGAAGTGCCTGAGATCACGCCTCTCCAAAAAGGAGTCCAGCCTTTTCCTACATCAACTGCATGACACTGCCAAAAGAGCAGTCTCGTTTTCAAGGCAGAGGACTTGGACTGGAAGGTATAAGGGTATGCAGTAAGATAAATCTGAGCACAAAGAACTCACTGGGACTCCCACTTCCTATGGAATAATACTGAATGCATATCCAGCTGTACAGAGATGCTTTTCTTGCTATTTCTTATATGTTCTTTCAGTACCTTTTTCAAAAAATGGTTGTGGGGAGATATGCATATCCTGTTGTTCATCTAATAGCTGTCTCCAGTTAGCCACCAAGCAAAGGCAGATAGGCACGATGCCTGTTTCTAGGGCTGAAACCATGGGAGCTATTTATAGCACAAGGATCAAGCTCTGAGTGGCCTTTTTAGGAAGTAAAGTTAATAAAATGATCACTAATCCTTCAGCTGAAGCTATAAGGGCTACCTCATGAAACAGTAAGAATATAAACTTACGTTCTGCACCTTTGGAAATCTATCAGTTCCAGCTGGTGGTCAGCATCATTACCTAATAGAGGTGACTTGAGAGACGGTGTTTCAGATGACCCTTAAAAATCCCCATCGTCCAATTTCTGTCTTGTCTTTTTCCCTTGCACTTGAATAATGAGCTGATTTTAGTGACTGCTCTCTTTGAAGAGGTGTTAGTTCTTGAACCAATGCCAGTGCATTGCATCTCAAGAATAGTAGACCTTGTTTTCTGATGGTATAAGGAATACATCTGTAATTCTGTAAATCTGTGACTGCTTACACTCCCTTCTGGAATCAAAAGTGAGGAAAAAGGAAAGATGGTAGTCAGAATCAAAAAGCACAGATTTTGGCTACTATTTTAAGTCTTGTATTGACACCACAAGTGATCTGTGTTCCTTCTTTAAAGTGAAGCTATAGCAGCTCAAAGTTAACTACAGTATGTTTTTTTTTAAAAAATAGTAGTGCCACAAAAGTCCACTTAACTTGGCAACTGTAATTACTCTAATATGAAAAAGGAACTGCTCAGGATTTTAGCTATGGGATTATACTCAATGGATCTCTCATATTTTGATGCAAACATTCATTTTCTCCACTTGACAAACTTTTTAAATTATAATAATTAAAAATCCCTAATAAAAGATGGTAAATATTAAGTGATGCTTTAAGCACCGGCATGTTCTGGTCTTCCAGGACAGCAAGCATTCCAACAAGACCAACAAATTCTTTTGGGATCAATAACCTTTGTAAACTCTCCTATTAGCCCAATGACTGGAAAGAAAATTTCTTCTTCAGTAGGACAGAACTACTGCCCTTCCTTAATGTGAAAGGAGGGAATGCATCTGTCTACATAGAGAACAAAATTGCATCTAAACACACAATCTTGCCCTGTTTCTCAAGATTAACTGCAGAGTCTGATTAAGATCTAGGTACCCTACTGCAATGCTTCTCAGCTCAACACATCACCAAGTTATTCCACTTTTTTTTTTTTTTNTTTTTAAGATAAGCTTCTAATTTGAGCATGGCAAAAACCAGCAAAAAAACAAACACCCTGAAAAATGTCTGCTTGAGCGACTGTCAGCTTAACACAGCTGTCAAGAAAAGTGAATTTCCCAGTCCTACCCAAAAGGGAATTGATACCTAGACCTGCTGTTGCACAGTGTTCTGCCTGCCCAGCTGAACAAGTGACTCTGCATGAACAGCAAGCCCAGGGGAAGGGGGGAAGGAGGGAACAACAGGGAGAAGGTTATGCTAGAGAGGCTGGGGGGAAGGAGGTGGGGGTGAGGGTGCTCACGGCCAGGCCCATGCTGCTGCCTGGGCAGCCCTAGCATCCATTACAAGTGAGATGGGAGAAGCACAGTTACCTCTGGGAGCAAAGTCAAGCTCATGGCACCCACATCAGGGTGGAAAGAAGTTACATTAACTTCTCCTTGCCTTACCTGTAGTAAGCAGGTAAGCATCACACTACACCAAAGCCCCTCTCACCTGGCCTGG
>VXAL01010537.1:30726-64250 GCA_013399475.1 Chauna torquata | reverse complement strand
TAATTTTTTTTGATATTAAGCTTTTAAAAAAAAAAAAAAAAAAAAAAAGGAAGACCCGAAAGTGTCAAAACTAAGTATAATTAAAAACAGGCTCCAATACAGAGTGGGAGAGCAGTAAACCACAAGGGAGAAAGCAAGAGTCACCATGAACTCATAGGAAAGAAGACCAAGGAAGGCAATACAAAAGAGTCTGAGATGGAGTAACATGCTATAACTACCTGAAATTCAGCTGCTAAATCTTGCGTTGCTTTGCAGAGTAAACCGCTGGCAGAGGAAGTCAAATTCTGGATTGGTGAAGTGACACATCTGTACACAAACCGAAAACTGGGAGTACTGAAGTCAGCGGGAGTTACCAGCGTTCAGCACCTCCTAGGGGATGTGTACTCTGCAATCAGAAGTGTGACTGCAGCATGCTTAGGCATAACTGTGCAAGTTTGAATAGAACTACCTCAGATAACCACAGCATTCACAGTGCAGCAATACGGGCTTCAGAAAGACTTTATGAGCACATTTTTTTTCCTACACACAAAACTTCTACAAATATTATTTTGCATTATAAAGAAACTAATACTTACACTGAAACAAGGAAATTCCCATCAGCAGCCCAATCTTAAATATTATCTCTAACAACCAGGGACAGAGCAAATACCATCAGGCCTCTGGCGGATCCAGTAAAATCTACCAGAGGCTGAAACTCAAAAACACAGATGCTAAGTCAATTCCTCTTCAAGGCCAGTAACTGGCCAGTAAGCAAACTTTTGTAACTAATGGAAATCAAGAACATTATAAGAAGTTGCTCAATAATTCTTTGCTAAAGGGAAAGAAGGATAAAAAAGATTTATGTATATTTGCTGTGATCCTGCCATAAAAATCTCAGGCAAAATACACAAATCATTATTTTATTTAAAAGAAAGAGGGGACAAAAAGGTAATTATCATAGTTACTTGATCTAATTATCCCTAAAGGAATCCATAAGAGACTAGAAAATATACAAAACCCACCACTCCTCATCTGCTACCTGGGGAGAACAAAAAACATTCTAGTAGGAAACAGAGGTGAAAAAATAATGAAATTAGCATCTCCAAATTGTTTAAAAAAGGATCTTCAGCCTAAAGAGAATCGACAGCATAGCTTTAAGGATAGATAAATGGCTGCCTCAAGGATCTGTCTTACCTCCTCTTTTTTTTTTTTTAAGTAATACCTTAATTTGCATAGTAATAACCCAATTATTGTAAGATTAGGTGACAGAAATCTCATTATTACTGTTCCTACAAAACAGTCGATATTCCATTCAGTACCTTTTAATGTTACACACCTTAAAACATAATTATTCCAATATATGCTCATTCATCTTTAATGCAATTTCTTTAATAATAATAAAAAAGACTCTTCCTGTAATTGTTAGGGGTTTTTGGTTGAATATATTAGTGTTAAAACATGATTTTTCTCATTCAGGCTGCTATAGAAACAAGCAAAGCCAACCAACTGCTTAGGGGCATGCTCCCTCCCCTCTTCCCAAGAGGGAGTCCACCAAGAGGCCTAAAGCACATATGTTAAAATATGTTGCAACAACTCTCTCTCTCCATCTCCCCCACTCCCTGCTTCTTCCCACGCTGAGAGCTGGTCATAAGACAAGCCTGTAAACAAAATCAAATATATATTAGCATCAGGCTTCTGAGAGTTATTTGTGTTTAGGGTTTGCTGTTACGGGGAGAGGGGGAAGGGTTGTGGTTTTAGGGCTGAGGGAAGAAGAAATCAGAGCAAGCGCACAGAGACACAGGGCTTACCTGCCACAGGCTTTCTCAGTTTCAATTACAAAGATAATAAATGCAGTAAGTGGTCAGTTACCAGATTAACAGCAGAAAGGAAGTGGGGGAAGGAGATAGGACTGGCTCCAGCAGAAGAACACAGCACCACACATGTTACGCTTCAAAAGGATGTCATAAACTGTTAAGAGAGGGGAAACAGCAGCTACTCTTTTGCCAGGCTCTTTTATCTCAGTGTATGCAAGGTGATGCTACGGACCCTTTTACAGGCAAGTCTCCTGTACCTCTTCTTCAAATCCAAGAGAGGCTGGAGGCAACAGAGAGCTGTTACCACTGGGTATCTGGCTGGAGCCCCTGTGAAATGAGTTGGTGCTGCAAGCCTAGTGCTTAGCGGCCAGTGCACTTCCCAGCCACTTAGGGAGGCCAGGCAGCAGAGGGCTGCACACAGCAACTCTGTTTACAGAAGGAGCCCCACTTCCAATCTACCCCAGGCACGCAGGGGTGCACTGCGGGAAAAGCTGGTGGGAGCCACTCACGTAAACACACACATTCAGTTTGCTAGCTTTCAGAGTATCGCTAACCCCATCACTAAAAGCAGTAACTGCAAGATGCAATTTCACATGAGTTATTTACTGTTTAATTTTTATGAAAGCCTTCTGTCAAAATGGCATGAAGGAGAAGTAATTTGGCCAAGTTCCGATTTTTGAAGTCCTGTACAATCGCTGAGCCATCGCAGGTCTGATTAAAAAGAAGTGTGAGTAGCTGGAAACCATCATTAGGTAGAAGAATTCCAGGATTTTTGTAGGGTTGGAAATACAGTCTGCTGATACTGGGGGTTAGGCACCCACCTCCCACCCTCAATTGCTACAGGGCTAAATGCAAGTGAGAACTGCGGGGCTGCCTCTGCACGCTGTGCTGGATTTTACAGAAGCGGAAAATATCAAACACCAGCACATAAATCTGAAGGGGAAATGAGCATCCCTGGCACTGCCCTCACGCCTGCACGGAAGAAAAGCTCCAGTGCCGAATGTTTGGACCTTTTTTCTGAAGATTTTGACCACTTGCCTAATAGTTCTGTTTTTGAAAAGTTTCCAATTATACCATGTTCCACAGAAAGCAAATTAAAATGACTGTTTTCACTTGAATAAAAAAAAAGCAGTGAATATGCTAATGATTTTTCCTTACATTCTTATCATCTTATTTCATGCCTTTAAACACAAAACCTTGTGAATCTTACTATGAAAATTATCAACAAAGAAGAAACAGCCTTCCATCTTACACCAAAACTTGGAGGGCCGAGCTTATACCATCCTGACCCAATCTGACTGAAATTGAAAACTTTTCCTCTTCCATTAATAGCTTTTCCAATTCAGCAGTTCAAAGCTGCAATCCCTCACAGCCTATGCAAGGATTTGGGATCATTTTATAAATCTGTGTGGCAAACGAACATGAAAGAGAAACTCTCCTTATGGCTGGGAACTATCCTTTCAGGGGAAAAATGTTATTAGCTTTTTAGAGAGCATTTGCAAGGGTAATTTGCACTACAGCATCTCTTTTTATTGGCCTTGCAAGCAAGTGTTGAAACAATTTGTCTTATCATATGTGTTCACTTTGAATAGGGACCTCGTGTGAAATGCTCCCCTTGAAACAGGGAACAATGGGTTTGAAAACCAAAACTAAAAAAGGTTTAGAGTATGGCAATAATTTAAACATGCAAAGAAATATTGAAAGTGAAGGGAGAAAGGAAAAAGGAAAAAGGAAAGAGAAATGAAAAAGGAAAGGAAAAGCTTCTGATTAAGTCTGTCATAACTTAAGGCAGCTATTGCAAAGCTCCCAGTTTGGTCCAACAATTTCACAGGTATTATGACAGGAGGGTAAATCACCACTCCCGGACGTCATTTGTATTTCATTACTTCTTAAGAGTCCTCAGCCAAAACCAGAGCCCTACCACATGAGACTCTGTACAAACAATAAAGAAACACCACCACCACCCACAGACAATACACAACACATAGCTGTAAATCAGGATTATCATCACCTGTAAAGACCAGGAGCACGGGATAGAGGGTTTGATTTAAGTAGCACAGAAGTCAGCGGAAATCTTTGCACTCTTTTAGTGTGACTCATGGAAGAAGCAAAGCCCCAGATCATGCCTGAAAAAAAATAAGGTGTTCTCTTCCACTGAAATCTCCAAGTCATCCCACCTTGCTCTGTGGGGCAGTTCTTCAACACAGATGACTCTGAGCAAAGGGAAATGATCTTTTTATGTTGTGGTACAACAGAATGCAGGCTGGGGATCTCTAATTCTGACAATGGCATTCCATTCTGCCGGGGGAAACAACTTCCATTTTAAGGGAGGAAAAAACCATTCCATAGATGACCAGGATAGACCACTACATTTGCAGTGAAGTTATGTATCATTTGAAGTGGAAAACCAGGGAAAGTACTTTCTTCCAAATAAAACCAGTAACAAAAAATTCTATGAAGTATAACAAGAAATAATAAAATCAAAGGTCACAAGTTACATATGTTTCTACTGCTGATTCTTCCCTACAGCAAAAATTCAATTCACAGATGACAGCCCTGCAAGGCAGTTTGCTAGTGCAGATCCCTTCCCCTTTGGCTGGAGTTCAAGGGATTCCCTATGGGTGTAAGAGTCCGGTCCTCACAGCCTAAAGTGATTCACTTGTTCAGCTGCTGCAACTCTTCTGTCTCCCATCTCTGCTGCATTTGCAACGCTAACCAGAATCTACCTAGCAATAGTACTTACTCCAACTTCTTCAGTTAAATGTATTTTAATTGAAAATGTTTTTAATGGAAACTGGCTAGTTTCACTAGCAAAACTGCAAAAGTCCAGAATAACTGAGTTGAAGGAAACAGAAAAAGCCATCCCCAAAACACCCCACAGGCCAGCAAGATGGATGCTCACCCAAGCTGTGAGTTCAAATCCCTGCTTCACATCAGAGCCCTAAACTGAAATTCCACATGTCTGAAGGGAGTACCTTAACGTCGGGGCTATGAACTACTCTGGAGCGCTGTCTTTGTCTCAAGGTTAGACTTGACTTCTGGGAGGGCGGACTTTTTTTTTTTTAAGTGAAAATTTCTGAAAGCTTCCCTTTTCATTCTGAATCAGAAAAAGACAAGAACAGAGGGCTGGTTTTGAAAGGTTATTGAAAAGTACAATGGGCCAGCACTTCAACTTTCACAAATCAACACACTGGCATTTAAATCAGGGTAACCCTCTTGACTTGACTAGCTTTCAGCTTGACCCAACAGAAACAGAAATGATGTAGGCTTTTTATGCTCAACGAAAACTAAGAAGTGAATCTGACGAACAAAAGAGAGCAATTCATTTCTCCAAAATTCTTGCCCTACATAAGAAAAAGGCAAAAAGTAAATTCCTTGTAAAAAACACACATTCAGTTCTTTAAAACACTTGTCCATACAAAGGTATAGACACAAGTCCCACATCCTTAGCTAAATTCTCAATAGTTCATAGAGATTTCTGTGATAGCTTTTCCACATCTACGAGGACATTTCACTGCATGAATACTGCATATATTAAACAGGCCAAACTCTGCTTCACTTGCTCATGACAGCATTGCCACTTTTCTACTCACAGTCATAAGGTAAGCCTATTTGGTCTACTGTCATCAGCTTGGAAGGCAATGTATTTTGTAATAGGACACTGTCATCAATATTCACTGCAGAGGTGGAACCTGTCTCTTTCAAACTGTGCCGTATAGAAAAAAATGCTGAAATAAACCAAAACCTGCACAGGTACCAGTACAGGAAAAGGAAGACCAACTTAGTAAAATAAATAAACAAACAAACCTCAAATCACAGACTGTACACAGTTCTCACCGATGCTTTTGTCAGCGCTATGCACCATCAAACTGAACAAAGTAATTTCTGGCAGCTTTGAGCAGCAATTTAAGTCCAAAGCTTACTTCCGATTCATGTAACAAGTCATCGAAGTCACCAAAGCATCGAAGCACATGACAACATTTTTAACCAAGCCTGCGTTATATTAAGCTAAGCATATGAACTATTTCTTCCCACCTATCATGGGCATAATCAAGGCCCAATATCTGGCTGCTCTGCAGTGCTCTGTAGTGTTTCCAAATCAAGATGCAGTTTATGAAATAAATGCTGCCACCGTACATGCGAGTCTATCAGCTTGCTGCCAATATAACAAAAGTTTTTACATACTGCATTAGTATGTAATCGTGACATAAACAGGCACATATTCAGCAAATACCTAGCTTTAAACATTTGAATAACTGCTCACTAAAGTCCTTAAAGGTGGCCAGGTGTTTAAGTACTAAGCTGAATCAGGGCCAAAGTCAGAATAAGTGTTGACATGCTATAATATAAAGGCTTCATATCAAATGAATAATGAGTCCAATACAAAGCTCATTCAGCTGAACTTCGCTGTCATTAAGCTACACACACACACATAATTCCTGGAGACATCTGATCTAACAGAACTCTCAGGTCAAGCAGAATGATCATTCCCATCTATTTCAATGTGAAAACAAAATTACTTGTTTGTAAATACAAAAGTTCTCTCACGAGTAAAGTTGTTTGAGATAGATTTGTTCACAAACGTAACAAGGACTTAAATCTTTATCTAGAAATCTGAATAAAATAAAGCTACCTATGACCCTGACAGATCTGTGATAAAAAGTGTAGAAGAATGCATAAAATCCTACTTAACACTTCATTTAAAACTGCAAATGACTTGATAACGATCTGGATATCTTTCTACTGTATCTCCCTTCTCAGATGACTTGATCAAGCAAGAAAAATCCTTCTTCCTTATATATCTCAGAGAAAACTGCATGCTGATAGAGGAACATGAGCTCCGACTTTTTTGAATGTCCATAGCATTTTTAAGATACGTTTTAATACTAACACTCTTTACATTTGACTGCTAATATGGCAAGAACACTAGAAATGTAGGTCTGCATCACACAAAGATCAAGTTTTGATGCAATATATATTCTTACCAGTGTGTGGCTTACATTAAGGTCTGGGGAGTCTGCCATCACATAATGTGTCACTTTATATAAAATAAAGTCTGGGAATTATTGAAGTCATTGTCATTTCATATGACAAAAATATCAATGTTAAATGTGCCTTTAAAACATTTATCAGTCACGTGTGTCAAGAGGCAAGAGATGAGGAATATTTCATGTGAATAAAATGCAGTTAAGTTAACTTGACAAGAACATGTATTCACTTAAGGACGGGATATGTCCCTCTTGGCATGGGCATCATACTGTGCAGAATCTCCAAGAATTTAATTAGAGTTTGTAATATAGTAATTAACTACTGTATATTGAAACCTCTTATTTTATTTTTTATTTTTTTTAGTAGTGTGTATGGAAATGATCATGCTGGAAAAAACAACGGCAACAATTAAAAGGTGCATGGTGGGCTTTGTCATCTCTTTGTCCCACCACTGACCTCACCTTGCACCTGGCTACTTATAGCACCTTCTCTGAGTTACATAAATCATGCATTAAAGTCTGATTTCTTTTTGATCGCTCTTCAGAAATAATTCCACCTCCTTAAAGAAAAGATCACTGCTGCCTCACGAAGTCAATAGGGTAAATTCTCCCATTCGTTAAACAGGTATTTTCCACAACTTGTTAACCATAAGCATTACTGTTTTTATGCAGAAAATAAAAATCATTCCAAACCTGGGTCCAAAGTTTAAATTAGACACTTGAAAGCACTGAAAATATTTCCTTTTGTAATGTATATGTCTCTTAGGGCTTTGTTTTGGGGGCTTCCACAAACAACAGTCATCTTAGGGCTTCCACAAAGAGCAGTATGGGGTCTTGTGGAGATTTTCTAAGTAACCCAGATCAAGTCAGGAAGTGGGAGCGGGCCTAAGTGGTGTTCCTACCTCCACCACCTTTTCTCATGCCAAAAGCAGAGGCAAGTACAAGAAAAAGGGAGAAACTGTTCAACTACATGTGGCATATGCTCCCGCAGGCATGCTTCCTGATGCAGGAGAGAGGACAGAGCAGATCTGACAAGGTGATAGGCCTATCTCTCCTGTGAATCTACATTTGAACTCTGACCCTTGGATATCTCTAGGTTCAGCTCCGATCCCCCATACATCTAGCAAATCCTGAACCTAATCCTAAGAACTCTTCAAAACTTCATGTTTATAAAAATGATATCAGGATTCAATAGGTAGCATACTGGACCCGGAATAAAAACATACACACGTATTATTTCAGCTTGATCTTTGTTTGGGTGGGTTATCTTAACCACTTCTGTTGTCGTTTCTCCACCCATAAAATAGGAATAATAGTAACTTACCTCTTCGATAAAGTACTTTGAAATCTGTGAGTAAAAAGCACTAAGTAACAGCTGAATTTCATAATTAGGTGTTATTATAGTCTTAAGTAGTATTTGGCAAAAAATAAAGAGAATATAAAAGCATCCAAGCTCTGATTTATTGTTACTTAGTTCCTGGGGGTAGTCTTTCAGACTATCTTTGCCTTCTTCACTCAGCTGTAGTAAGCCTAAACCCAACATTACAGAAAATGAATGTTAATATGCTCAGGATAAATGCATCTACAAAGCATTTGCAGACATGATGGTGAGACAAACTTACCACAGCTTTATGGTTTACCATGTGCCGGCTGAGCCGTAACTTCCTGCGGGGATGCTCTCAGGCTGTTGCAACTGCCTTTGAAAATCTTTTAAACTGTGGTAACTCAATCACTTGGAAAAAGTAGCTCGTGCCGGAGTTTCCAAAGCCAGAGTTCTCACTGATTGTAGTGACTTAACTCATAGCTCTTCTTCTGGGATGGATGCGCTTCAGCCTCTACTTGTCCTTCGAAATGAAGTCAGGACAGACTTTTTGTTGGTAGGTGAAGAGTTAAAAACAAAATGCCTACCCCATTTCCCCGTGCTGCTTCCCAGGACTCTTACATTTGCGTGAGACTTGATTTCCCTCAGCCAGGAGACAGCAAGGACCACGGGGCAGGACGCCCAGTCCTGCCCCACAGCAACTGCGAGGCCTCCTCAAGGGCCACAGGGCGATAAAGGCCCCCATGTTCCCCCAAACAGCTCTTCCCACAAGCAAAGAGGGAAGGACAGAAGCCTGCAGGGACTGGCTGTCTGAGGGAAGCTGGAGGCGACATCTGCAGCCAGAGTACTGGCCCCTCCCTGACTAGCAAAAAGGGGCCAGGGCCAGCTCTTTGGTTAGCAGCCATGTGGCTAAATGCTCCTTCCTGCCCGTCAACAGGGCACGCTCACCAGCAGCTGTGCCTGGCCTGCCTATGGTTACTCCCAAGCCACTTCTAAGCCCTGGTGGTGTAAAGACTGCTGGGCCTGGGCCAAAGCTATGCCACCGACTGCTCCAACAATGTCCAAGTACGGACAGCAGCATGCGGGGGCCTGGCTGGGTGGCTGCAGCATGGCCCTGGGGGGCGCGGGGCCCTCCCACGCCAGCTGCTGGGCCACTGGCGGCTTCAAAACATGCGCGTGATGAAGGCTGAGGGTTTGAGGAAAGACCTGTTGCTAATGTCACCTCCCCTGCACCTCACACATCAAACCTCGTCTCAGGTTACTAGGGGGGTCTCACTCTTATGACCCCATCCTTCCCAAATCCCAATCACTTGATCTCTTGGAGACTCGATTGCCCCTCCCTATCTCCCTCTCTAAGTGCTGCAAATGACATTTATTGAGTCCTGAGAAGGGCCATGCAGCCTACAGGCCAGAAGAGTTTCAGTGTGGGACCTGGGCAGGGGCAGGAAGTGCAGAGGCTCCTGGAGAAACCTCTTCTCCCTGCACCGCCAGGTGGCTACTCCTCATCAGACAGCATCACCTAAACCCTGCCTTTGAGACTTCCCTGTGCCCTCCCCTGGTCCTCTGGAGGACAAGAAGTACATCCCATCCTCAGACATTAATGCTCCAGGTAACTCAGCTGTCTTGAGTCACAAATCTTGCCCTCTCCCAGGTCTGTGTTGTAATCCTTCAGCTAATGCATCAGCACAATTCAGCCTCCCCACATTTCTGTCCACCTTCCCACTTCTTCCATAATCCAGCTTTCTTCCACATCAGGAAAAAAAAGCCCCCCCCTAATATAAAAAAAACGGGCCATACAAGAAGGTGATGTATTTCTGATGATTCCTTCAAGGATCACAACCACAGCCGCTCCCTCTCCTTCACATCAAAAGATAATCCTCCCACCTCCTCCTTGTACACATTCAAGTTCTCCAGCCTCTTCCTCATTACATAAGGAACATGCATAATCCTTCTCCTCCCACAGAACATCTCAAGGAACACAATCCTCCTCCTCCCCCTCAGTCGCACGAAGTTTAATCCCAGCACTAACACTATCAGCTCAATAGACATCAGCGTAGTGAGAACAAACGGAATGAAGCACAAACTCTGCACTGGCTTAAACTATATCCTCATGACTGATGACTTGTTTTCTACTCAGCCTTCACATTCTGCTTCATACCTGCAATTAAAAACTATTTTTCTGTATGAATTCTGTCTTTTTCTTTTTTTCTTTTTGTTTTTAGTGAGGAATGAGAGAGAAACTGGGTGTTGTTCTTTTATTAGTGAATAGAGGATTTTGTTTTGTTTTGTCAGTGGCGTTTTATGGCCGTATTTTACAGACAAGTTCATGGTAAGTTCAGAGGAAAGAAATTTTCAAAGAAAATCTAGCACAAAGCATTGTGGGGAATGATATGGAAAGTTGACAAAATGATGACAAACAATGAAAAAAGAAATAATTAAGTGTGTTGAAACACTGCATCAGTATTTATCACATTGTTAACTTTTCTTAGGGAAATTCTTTATTGTCTGCAGTTTCAGAAAGAGATCTTAACCCAGGCTATAGAAACAGANAAAAAAAAGAAAATGGCAAATATGTCTCTATGAGATAAGGCTTTCAGAACAAAATATAATACATGGAAATCCTTTCTTGAAGTGCTTTGTGGTCTCAAGGAGGTAGGAAACTTGAAACAGTAGAGTTACAGTAAACACAAGTCTAAACAAGGTGTGAAAAATTGGGGCACAGGCAGAAACAAAAATTCTGAAGAAAGTGGCTAAGAGAAGTGAGAGAATGGCTCACTTTAGAGTGAGAGAGAAGTTATGTGCACATGGCTAATCTATTTCCAGTTACCTTAAAATCCATTTAAGAACTCAGTTGCAAATAAATAGAGAAGGTCCATGCCCAGCATTTAGGAACGGGAGCAAGAAAATGAAGAATAAGTAGAGAGCTGGGCACTCAGAGCTCCTAGCTCTAATTCCATTCTGTGCCTATGTCAAACTGGTTAAGCCATACCATCTCTTAGACCAATTCCCTTCATGTCTAAATGGGTGATAATACTTTCCTCTTGAGTGTGCTATCAAGATGAATTAACTAAATTATATTAATTAAGGCTACCTCACTGTCCTCCTACAAATCTTCTGCCAAGGTTCCTTCCTTGCCTTGATGTCTACAAAGGATATATTGACTGCCAGGCAGCTGGTGCACTAAGATAACTGCCTATTTTAGGTATGTCTACATTAGCAAGCAATTTGGTGCAAGAGAGGTAGAAAAGCAGATCGTAGCAGTTGATGGCGTGTCCACATCTGCATTATCTGGGGCTCAAGGTTACTATCGACTAGATTCAGCCTTGTCATCTGTACTGAATGTCCTCATCATGCCTGTAGTTTAAATTAGTTTCAAGGGACCAACCACTGGCTTAGACCCTTATATTTCCCAGAGCACCTGTGGGATGTTTCTGGAAAGGAGCTTCCACTTTATTTTCCTCCAGCAGAATCTAGTTCAACAAAAACCAAAACCGTTCTTCAAACCAAGCTGACATGGTAAGTAAAGACGACCAGGGAGATTTGCTTCAAAACCACACTACTGCTCCAAACCAAAACGCTAATATGTGCGCAAATAATGCTGACTACTGCTCTCTCTCTCTTATTTTTTTTCCTGCATTTGCTGTATCTCCTTATACATATCCTGGTTTTTTTTTTTTTTTTCCCTAATCTTCAAGATATGTTCAAGTTTCACACCATGTAAGGTTTCATTGGTGAAGTCACTCTACAAAGACTGCTCCTGGCTGCAGCTTACAAGGATTCACAAGCAGCTGTAATGGCACAAGTTAAAGTACAAATAATCAAGGTGCAAAGGCAGAAAGAAACATCTGGTGCTAGCCATTTTAAACCATTTTTGCCACTTTAGTGTGGACTGGCCTAGGACAGTAAACTTTTCAGAGAGTACTTAAAGCAATCAGGTCTTACTCCATGATGTGGTTCCTGTCACAGTATCTTTACTCATATGGCAATACTATATTGAAAAATTGTTTGGTTCAGAGTCTGTATTGTAAAACTTTCTCAACAATAATGTATTTAAATATTAGTGTTAATAATTTGTCTTATTTTTTTCCGGTACATTTTATCTTCCAACTTATTATCCACATGAGAGGACATTTACCTACTGATACAAACTCTGTTGTAGGGTTTATCCTATCTGTTGAAGAACAGATAACACTTAGAATTGTTTCAAGTACACTCAGATATGTTCTATTTTGAATGTGAAACAATTACTTGGAAGTGACTACAGAAGGCATTTGATAAGGACAACGCTGAAAGTGTTTAGTAAGTACAGAAAAAGGATAACATGTTGATACAGGCCAAACAATACTGGAAGTAGGTAGACTTCAATTTTGTTGTTACTATGTTTTTTAACTGCAAGAGGTGCAGACTTCTATTCTTCCTGTGAAAAATCACTCAGGAATCAACAGTAATGAGGAGTATATTCACAAAGGTAACTTCAAGCACCAGGAAGCCAATCTTCTTTGGTTACTCATAACCACTGAAGAGAGAAAACCTTACTCAAGAAATAATTCAGAGCACCTAAGCTAAAAACTCTCTCTGAATCACCCTCTACACATGTCCTTCCCCACTCAGAGAGTAACAGATGAAAGGTAGCCTTAAGCTGGCCTTTCTGAATAACCTGTGTGTGAACTGCGTTCCCCTATACATAAACTCTTTAACCAGAGGGTTTAAAATATGTTGTTTTATTTTGAACTGAGAGTGCCAAATGTCACTGAAATATTCTCAAATTTTAACATTTATTTCGGACTTGCCATTAAAAATTCTTCAATAACTCTTCAAAGTAGAAGCATTTCAGCTTTAAGAGGTATTGATTTGGATCCAATTGCAGAATAATATGATTTATTTTATCGATTTTCCTGTGGACTCCTCCTACTGATGCTCACTTAAGGTGCTCATAGTCTGCCTTCACTCGTACCAAGACAAAAATGGGTGGCTTTGTGCTAATAAGATAAGGTCTTGCTCACACAGCACACATAGTGATAAGCAGACAGCAATACTATTCCTTTAACTCTTGGAAATACTAGGGGATGTTTTTTGTTTGGGATTTTTTATGGAGTTGTTCTTGTAAATAACAATAAATGATAATATGTAAAGTGGATATTAAGTTACCCATTACTAAGCCCCTAAGGATCCAAAAAGTCTTAAAAAGCAGAGGAGTTTAAAAAGTAAGTATTTTCCTTTCATGTTTCTGATCATCACTGTCTTTCTGCTTCTAAAATCAACACAACTTTGCTCAGTATTTCTTGGGTTCTCTGAATGCAGTATTTGCAGAGACCAAAATCCCTGTGTGACCCAGAAACATCACTACTTTCCAAAATATAATGACATGCTAACCTATTAACGCAAACCTGATGCTTTGCATCCTTTTCACTAAATCACACCAAAATGTTCCATTGTGACAATCTCATTGAACATGTTGCCAAACTTCCTTTGAGACATTCACAAGAATAATGCTTTCAAGTAATTAAGTACTAAATTATCATCTCACTATCATCATGTTCCTTTTTTTTTATTTTTTATATCTGCACGTTTGCACTACTTAAAATACTTATTTGATCTTCAGGGCATGCTTTTCCAACCTGTATTCACCTTAAGTAATACAGGGTCCAGCTGACTTCCAGCTCTCTTTTGTGAGACTCTCAGAACAATACAGTTTTGCTAAATGTGAGTAAGAACTGAAAAATCTTGCCTTAGGTGTCCAGCTTTGTACTTCTCCCACAATGTATAAAACTTTCCCTCCTTTGAATTAATGTCAGAGCTGAGCTTTTAATGCATGGCCTTGACTTGATTTATGAGTACATTTAAGGAATGTGAGGTCACTCAAGCTAGCAAACCAGCTGGCTTCTATGCAACAGAGCAAAACAAAAACTTTAGACAAAAAACTCACTGTATTTGCTTCACAGAATGTATAATCTTTTACATTTTACTTAATAACCCATAAATAAAGCTATATTGTAATTTTCTAAAATGCAGACCTATTTTAGAGTAAGTGGCAGCCAGAGATGCACCAAAGGAAATGCTTCCGCCCCCCCCGGCCAGTTCTGTCCTCACATAGTAGTACCTACAGTTGTGGTTACCTTATTCTTATCAGTCTGAAAATGAACATCTAAGGGAAAAAGACTCCCTTTAAATGAAAACTGAATAAAACTTCATCAATTATCTGATGTAATCTGCCATTTGGAATGGAGGACAAAGTGTTTCCAAAAAGCTAAGATAATATACAAAGTCTTTAATGCTGCTGGCAGCAAGGCTTTAGTTAGGTGACTGTTGCATGGAGACTGAAGAGACATACATGAAGTACACAAACTCCAACACATCATTTTACTGGCAGTTTGGGAAAAATCATCATTAATCTAAAAAGACCGTGCAGCAGACTAGAGGAGGTCAGTATTTATGAGCTCCTTCTGCACTCAGTGAAGAAAAAGAGATACAACATGAAGGGAACATCAGTTTTCCACCTTCTTCAATTTACAGATACTTGAAGTATTCCAGTGAAGTGCAGAAACCTTCCAGCAATATGCCTTAGTTTTCGCAATACTCTCCTCAGACAATGGTCAGAGGCTGCCAGTTTCCTGACAAATCGGCCTTATTCGGTCAGCCACTCTGGAGCTGTATATCGCAATTCAGGGAGACAGTAGGGGAAGTCTAGATAACTGTCCTTCTCCAGGGAAAAAGTACTGAAAAGATACATACACATTTACATAGACCCAATGTTGTCAAATATGGTGATTCTATCATAAGATTTGTAATTGGCATTTCTCTTAAAGTTCTGCTCTACTTACTGAGGAAGATGAGCTCCAATTTAACAAAGAAATTGAGCTACTAGCTCTTATGCTTAAAAAAACCGCTACCCTTGAAAGTGCGAACCCTGACAGCTCAACAGCAAGAAAAATATAGAGAGGATTTTTTTTTTTAATCTTAAGATTTATAAATCATTTTGTGGCCTGCTTCAACCGGTAATATTCACACAGATGGGTTAAATGCCATTTTGCACTCTGAATTAACTTCCTTAAAATCTGTTCTTAAAGCCTTGTCACTCACCTGAGTAATCCTACTGGTTTTAAATGGGCCTCCACAAGTGACCAGACTAGTCTACTTCTGCACGCTGCCGAGCGTTACGTAGGAGGTGCTGATACTCCCACATCCCTTTAAAAAGAAGATTAGGCACTAAGATAAGTGAAAACTTCTGTTCGAATTGGCTCAAATCCTTCTCCTATTTAAATTGGTGGCAGAACTCCCACTTACTTCAAAGGTCCAGGACAGACACACTGTATTAATTAGGACAGTACAAAAACCCTCATTACAAAACCGAAGCATGTGATGCTCACCTGATTTAAAACAAAACCAAAAAACACGGTCTTGGATTTGCATCTTTGCGAACATTGGGCACTACAGAGTTTGGTGCAGAAGCCCTAGGGGAATTTGGAGGTTGACCCAAAAATAGGCAATAATGAGATACTTCTATTTGTTTCTCGTCTGCTATAAGCTTGAAAACAGGTGCCTTTTACAGCAGGCCTAAATTTGTTGGAAGTCATGTACATCAGAATAAAACTTGACCAAACAATAGGTCGCACTTGCCACAGCTCTGCTTCCATTGGAAAGGACAAGGGCTTTTTACTTTTGAATCAGCTTTAGCCTTTGCGCCGCTCTCTGTTACTCAATGTACTTCAACGGCAGCTCCTCCAGCGCTAAAGGCAAAGTGCCACTTTAGCACTATGCTAGATATCAATCAGCATCACCACATCGGGCTTCTCTTGCAGCAAAGCCTGAACACGGGGCACCTACGCTCCTTTTAATTTACCCTTCTGGTTCATCCCTGCTCCCTCCTAGAAGGTGGCTACATCAGGCTGGCTTGACTGAAAATAGCCTCTCTCTCTCTCTCATCAATTAAACTGCACGTTGCAGCACAGCAGTAGTTCCTGCTCCATCGCGATGGTGCAGGGGGCTGAGCCCCAACTTCTGCTCACCAGACCAGCTGGTGGTACATTTGCTCCAAATCAAATTCAGCCTTTCTTNGAGTATTTTTAATATTTATAATGAATAAAATTATATGCTTGGAATGCAACCTTCAGCATAACAGCATTAAAAACTAAATTTTTATTTGGATTATATTCATGGTAATAACAAGTAATGTAGGGTTTTTTTTGTGACATAGGTTAAAAAGTCTGTAACCTCTAATTTGACAGGAACTCTATTATCACTCTCTGGAAAATTAGACAAGATAGAATATTAAGACATCCAAAAACTGACACAAACAGAAAACTAGGTCTCTCACTTGCTCTTCTTTCTTTAAACAAGGAAGATGATTATATGCTGTTTGACATTCCATTTTCAGGGCAACTAAAGAGATGCCGGGAGTCACACTTCATTTATTCTTCCAAATGCCACCACTGAAAAAAAAATGTGTTGGTATTTGAAGGCACCATACTCCCACAAACAGTGGCCAGAATTAACCTTGTCTTCCTGATGGTTTCATTTGTGAAGTCCCTCGGTTTAGTTTCTCAAGACAAAATTAAAAATACCCTCGTGGCTGAGTGTAAGCACTTAAAGCACACACACTACATGGTGGGCCGAAACTCCCCAGGGTATAGCCTTACTGAACTCATTGTATTAGACAAGTCAAGGGGAAATATGTTCTTGTAGAGATTTCCAGCCTAAAGATATTTGGATGTGCTTAAGGTTAGCATCTGAACTTTTATAACTATCCAGACTGAACCTCAAGAATTTCTGAGGTTCATGACCAACTCTGAAACTAAGAGCCACAGAAATTAATAACTCTTTCATGATTCCCAGTAAGATATTTTGTCTTTCAGTGAGAATAAAACAATGTTCTTTTATATCTTGTCATACGAGGGAACAAAGGCATAATGTTGCACGCATTTCCCTAAATAAACAAACAACCCCTCCATGGTTTCTGTTGGAATTGTATTGATCCAAAATTTAAAAAAAAAAAAAAAAAAAGTTTTTACATTTTTTAAATCTACTCATAACTGATACGAAAAATTAGAGTCATTAGTGCATTTTTAGTCTGTTCTTACTCAGGCAAAAGTCCCATTGAAATGAAGCCAACATTACTTCAAAATCTGAATACTGTTTCATTCAGCTTTTCAGCACAAAGATGAAGCTTTAGTTACAACCATCTGTCATGGGTGTAATCTCGTAGCACTGATACCCATTTCTCTTAAATATAACCTTTCTTCATAAACTCTTTATCTACCTCTGGGGTATATACAAAGCTCAAAGAACACAAATGAAAAATCAGTATTTTCACTATTATTGTACATGAACAATAATAGTACCTTGCACTGTAATAAAAATTCATCCCAGACAGTTTAGCTAGGCTGAAACGCACCCTACAATACAGTATCTTGAAGACAGAGATTAAGACTTGTTTTGGTACATCTTGAAAGAAAGTATGAACCGAAAGGATGGTGGAGAAGGAGACAATGTTGTATTTTAGGATCTCAGTACATTAGAAGGTTTCTCAAATGGTGTTTCCCTCCACTACCATTACAAATCCACTGTAGATGCATTATTGACTATTAATAAGATGAAGTTTACAACATGCTTTCAATAGGAAAATGAGGACATGAACAAACATTATTATAATTGCGTCCAATAATAAACGTAATCATCCCTGGGAGCTTGAATTCCTCAGTATCCAAATATTTCACACTGGCCTTGCTAATGTGACAAAAGGCTCAAAAGCATGGACAAAATTGAGCAATAGGGGTTGATGATGACTGAAATGGGGAAACAGCACAGTCTACTGGTTAAGGCATTGAACTGGGTATCAGACCACATGGGACTGCATTTCTAACTTGGCTACTGAGACACTTCTTTTCCTCGGGCCAAGTACGAAGACAGTTGGGCCAAGTTGAAGACTATAACAAATGCCTGTTCAAGGTGTGGACCGAGTTGTTTCCCTGCATTCTGACCTGTCTGACTGAAATCCATGCTGGTCCATACGGCCACCTTAGCATGATGCTTGTCCACCTGCAGTGCAGGATGCAGTAACTCAGGCTCAGGGACACACTGACTTAAGTTTCTTGACTTCCAAACTGGTCTGACCTTGCCCTTCTCTGCAGCCATGCCCCTTACTAAAAAATAACAAGTCAAGGTCATACCAGAAATTCTAAGTTGTGTAATATTAAGCACAATATTAACTGATGGCTTTTATTTTCACACCTCAAACCTTAAGTAATGTATACCTCTTTCAATACGCCAAACCCAGAAAGTTGTCACCAACTGCACAAAACAAATAAGCAGGAAAGATACCTGTTCAGAGGAAAGAAGACTCATGACTTTTGACATGTGTCTAAGATTTTTGATTTGAGACAGATTTTTGACATCATACTCATGATTTCTGAAGACCTGGAATGTCTATACTGTTAATGAAACATTCCTTCAGTCTTTAAGGCCCACTTTTCATCTTCAGTGACAACAGAATACTAAGTGTTTTTTGCAAGGAACATCCCTTAAAAACAGACTAGATACTTCCAGCCCCTGAGTACAAGCAGTAGCAAAAAACTAACCACATAGACTGTGCTTTAATTTTAAAAGTCCATATTAGGCATGATATACCTCTTGAGGATTCTGGGAACTGTAGTTTCCCAGCTTATTCTTCTTTCGAAATATAATAGATGTAAGATAAGCCATCCAGCTATTTCTATTGGTAAAAATGAGGTAGATATTGCCCCCTGAAAATATCTCCACAACTGAAGGCAAGAAAAACAAGTAAGCCTATTCCTCTAGTGTAAACAGATTATTCCCTTGCTTAAAGTGATGAAGCTGTCTCTCCCTGTTGCACAAATATATAAAACAATATATCTTATCTATTTGCCAGGATACTGCGTAATGTCTCCAGGGCTAACTATCAGCCGGTTTAGTTGTAAGACAGTTTTATGTTAGGCATAGGAAAGGGGAATTTGGTAAGCATCATGAAAGGGGCGGGAGAAGAAAATAGGTCAGATAGCTTACAAATATGCCAGAAACAGAGACTAATAGTTCTACTTTTTATTCTATAATAAAATTAATGTTGCCCCAGCAGCATGCTATTTGGTACATCCATCTAATTTATTAAACAAACAAGAAGACAAAGGATTTGCTGAAGATAGTACTCCTGTGTATTTGTGAACTAGTTTCTCATAATTAATAAAACTGATGATAAATCTAATTTTATTCTTACTTTCTCATCGTTTTCACATACAAACATAACATGATACATCGGCTAGAATAAAATCTGCTAAACTGATTAGGAAACTACCACTCTATGATTT
Organism: Chauna torquata; assembly: GCA_013399475.1. Taxonomy (NCBI): domain Eukaryota; kingdom Metazoa; phylum Chordata; class Aves; order Anseriformes; family Anhimidae; genus Chauna; species Chauna torquata. Next base: position 44,830 of record VXAL01010537.1, on the reverse strand, counting down.
ATTTATATGTTTAGTAACAGCATTTTCCCTTTGCTGGTTCCTTCACACAGTAAAAAGTAAGGCCAAAATAGGAGGATACACACAATTTCACCCACCAGAATTTTACATTAAAACCCACACTGTGCTCACACAGCCCAAGCTGCGTGTTCACACGCAGCAAAGCAAACAGTGCAAAAACACAAAACGGGAGAAAGCACTGGACAGCTCTGAACAAAAGCAATCTCGAGTACAAAGACTTGAGATCTTTCTAAGATCTTTGCAAGCAGAAAGGAAAATAAGTGCTTTAAAATGGGGGCAAAGTGAAAAGGATTCTTTATAAACACAGACTTGAATCCTTCAGACATTAAAGACTCATAGACTAACATTATAAACTCCCCCAAATCACATCTCCCTAAATGCTGGCCTTATCTGTTGCCACTGGGAATTGAGTTTACTTGGTCACTCAGACCTGTCCAATTCTGTGCAGGGTTTTGCAGCCTTTAGTACAGCTTGTGGAAGCAGCTGTGCAGAACGGGGCCTTTGGAACTATGTTTACAACAGGAGACAGAGTTAAACAGACCTACTGCAGCAGGGAGAGTCCTGCAGAGAGGAAACCCAACAAAAGATGCGTTATGATATTAACAATAAGAAAACAGCTCTATGATTTCCTCTTATTTTTAATATTTATATTGGTTTGGTGCCAAAAAAAAACAGTAGTCCTCCTGCATCTCAAAATCTGAATGGAACTTACAGTATGAATCAAGAGACTACAGGTAAAATATTTTTCTCTGAAAACACTACTTCTGACATTTGAAAAAATTTCTTTTTCCTGCTTGCCTCACAGGCACAGTGGACAAGTGTGTTCAGTTTAAGATTCTCAAATTTATCATACATGCTGCAATGACAGCATACTCACATGATGACCGTAGCCAAGATATCAGGGCTGATTCATATCTGCATGAAACTCACTCTTCAGTTCATCAAATTCTTCTTATCTTTTTGCTAAGTTTGAGGTCTGATGGAATCTAAAAGCTCAAAGTGAAAAACTAACAGCATGCATCTATTCTGGGGCTTAGCTGGAGGGAAAAAAAACAAGAGTTCCACAGCTTTCCCCCAAAACAGTAACACATTCAGTTTTATTTATAACTCTCACCTATTTTGGAAATTTTTGTGAACCTTGCCTGACACTCAAATTGGTAATATAATTTAAAACTAGGGGAGACTCCTCTCTTTTTATGCCTCCATACAAATGTTTTAAGCAGCAGTAAAATCCAATACAAAGCAAAGATATTAATAGCATACCGTGACATGAAAAAAATGAATGTCACAAAGTAATTATTAAATTCTAATAAAGAGAGGTAAACAGACATAATTTACTATGAACTGTTTCTGTTAAACAGCAACCAGAAGACGAGAAAGATGAATTTTTATATGCTGGGGTTTATAAAAGGTTCTGAAAACTGCAATATGACTGGCATGGGTGACACAGGGTTGTGAATACTTTCAAGGAGGTCCCATCAGACCTCAGAGCTAACGATCCTTTTTCAAATCTGTCTCCCTCTTCCTTTTAATCTTCCTTTTTGTTGTTTTTGCTTGAGAGAAAACAACAAGGAGTGATGCTGTGGGAGAAATGCCAATACTCGGCTCCTGCTGAGAAGAGAAAAAAAAGTGTTGGAGCTGGAGCTGCCAAATCCTGCTCACTTTGAGCAATGGAATTAAAGAGCATCTCCTTCAGTGACTAAATAGGACAAATATGGTTTACCTGGGTGGGACAGCGTCTTTCACTGATGGCATAATGCAAATACTCAAAATAAAATTGTTTTTGAGGTAGAAAAGGATGCGTCAATTCAACTCCACTGCTGCCATGGGCATCTCCAAGGGAGATGACAACTGCTCTGTGCTAGGTGGTGAGCCCCTCCACACCTGCCTCAGGGAGGCAAAGAGGTGCAGCAGCTCCTCCATGTCCTCCATGGAGCAGCACCTCAATTGCTCAGCCCGACTCACAGACTAGCTTTTGGTGACAGAAGGAGCATTGCGGTTTTGCACCCTAAAAAAAAAAAAAAATAGAAGCGCTAAGGAATTACCTGAATAAATCCCTCATGTCTCTTTTTTGAGCAAAGATTTGGGATATGGTATAAAAAGGGATTTTCAGAATTTAGCTTTTAACTGTCTGCACCTGCTTCATTTTTTTTATACACTGTTTGTAACTGAGAGGATGACACAAGAGGCATCCGAATGAAGCTATTTGTTTTTTCTCCCATCTCTGTCACAGAGTACGGCTAAGAGCTCAGAAAGCTAGTATTCCTACCACACGGCCAAACTGCTAAGAAGAGCAAGCACTAAATTCTGCATTTCATCTTAAACCTATTCTCCTCAAAAAATACTTCATAAATAGCAGCAAAGATTAACAATACCAACACTGATCATTTAGAAAGTATTTTTGCATAGGAAACCAAATACCGTGATCCATGTTAAAAAACTAAAACCTATGATGCGCAGAGGAGGAAAAGTCAAGTGTTTTCTCATCTGAAGTTTCACACTTTCTTTATTTAAGTAACTTTGAGTTTTGGAGCTTTTGAAACATTACTGCAGAAGAACTCACTTTCTGTGGAAATTCAGAGTGTCTGCATTTACACCCCGTGAATATTAACACTATTCTCTTTAAAAGGGAAACCGATCACCTTCCTCTAAAATTGATGTCCTTTCCAAACAACGGAAAGCAGAGAAGGTGACAGTAAGATCTTGTCAGAAACACAAAATCAAGAGCTAACACCTTCTCTTACAAACCCAGGCCAAGACAATACAGTACCACCAAAACTGTGAGCTGGATCGTGATTTCTGGGGCACCTACATGGGCTGGTGCCCAGGCTCAAGCAATGCCAAACTCTTCTCCCCTCCGTGGGCACGGTGACGATTTGCACGGCTAAGCAAAAGTATTCAACAGCTGCTGGGTTTCACATCTGGCTTTTCCCCTTCACCCCCAGTCCCAAGGCAAGGCCACAGCAGAAAAGCAAGTGGGTCAGACAGCAGCATCCCGCAGGCCACCAGCTGGACTGCTACGAGCTCTTGCAGCTTTGCATTAGCTGTTTCATCTCATTGTTTGCTACAGGAAGTTGCTTCCTTCTCTCTCTCCCTTCCTTCTTCCCCCCGACTCTCAGCTTATTCATTCAGCTTTTTGGAGGCACATGGGAAAGGGAGTCAAAAGGACAGGTGCTCGCAGGAGGGGAGAGTGGGTGATGCCCCCAGTCGTGGGCTGTGTCCCCCCTCTGGCGGTCAGTCCGCCGGCAGCGTACGCCTCAGGTTGCGTGCTCCTTCCCCTTTATTGCCGATGAAGCTTTGAGCTTCAAGGCTGCCAGGTCAAGTCCTACCCCTCCTCCATGATACACAAGGATGCATGAGAAAGTACTTTCCCTCTGAAGTCCTTCCTCCAGATCAGTCCCCCTCCGCCTGTGAACTGCGCTGCTGGAGTAAGGATGCACGACCACAGGCATTTGCACCCTTCCACACCTGGCCCTCATCACCGCCGATGGGGAAACACGTCCCTCAGAGGGTGATATCAGGTGCCGCATGATAAAGAAGAGAGCAGAAAGAAGAAAAAGAAATGAAGTACGAGCCTCTTCCCGCCCCCCCGGCCCCGAAGTATGTTCGAGTTACACCACGCGGGGTATTTCTCCACACCAGCCGACGCAGGGGCTCCAGAACTGGAGCTGTCTTCACACTAGTTCAGTCCTCCTTGACAAAAATGAAGGGACTTAACGTGAAGCTCAGTTCAGTCAGGAAATAAAAACAGTCCTTCGACTGCAAAGTATTTTAAGCCATGTGTAGTACTTTGTTTTTTTGCTTTTTCTTTGCATCATTTACCCTGTGGCTGGACAAACATTTTCTCTCCCTTGGCCTTTCAGGACCTCTGCCTCACCAACCTACTTGCTCATACTCACAGCCCTGCTTTAATGAGCCTTCGTTACATCCCTCCCTTCCCACCCAGCTGTTTTCAGATTTCTGATTTATTCTTTTTTTAATTTCCATCCAACTAAACAAACTTGGAAATCCAGTGACAGAACTGGTTTTTAGCACCAGTAAGATCAAAGCAAAGTTTCTAAATGTTTTCAAAATGAACATCTGATACATTATGAAAAAAAGTAACAGTAAGACTCTTACCTCAAGTTTTGACCAAACTATGCAGGAGAATTCTTGACTTCAGATATCATGCAATATGCAAATTTTGAGAAGATATTCTAGCTGATGAAGCATGTGGCAAAAAACCTTGCTTACAGAGAAGGCCAGTTTGTTGGTATGGATTGTGTCCCCGGTATTACAGAGATGTACACGAAAGAGGTACCCTAGCATCTGCAATACCTAAATGAACAGACTAATTTATCTAAGTCCTTAACAGCCCACACAGTACGAAGCAGAGGTCTTCAGGCACCAAGAGGGGGAAGTCCTTATAAATATAGCTTGATTTTTGTGCCTTTGTATTCCACAGATGGGCAGTATCACTTTTAAAGTTAAAATGCTTTCGACAATCGCTGAAGAATACCATAATCGTGCTTTTATTTTGTTTGCCATTAATAAATTGCTTGTTTAAGCAATCCTCACTTTGGTCGAGGTCTTCTTTTGAGCCTCCCATACGAATGCATGCTATTACCTATTTTACACTTGTTGCATAATCAGCAAATACCCAACGGACTCAAAACAGCCTGTCCAAAGGGGAATCCTCTGCACCCAGCTCGCACTAATTACCAGCCTCAAAGAAGTCGGCAGCCAGCTATTACACACCCCATGGATAACAGAGATTTTGAAAAAGAGACGGCTGTTTTCCTTCAAATACCGTGGCTAGAGTTGGAAGGGACATTCATTGTTATTTATTCGGGGGAAGCATACGTCAGGAAGAAAAAGAGAAACAAATCCGCGGCTTTTTAAGCGCTACATAACCGTATGAGGAAGCTGCAGGTTAGCACAGCTTCAAACTGTTGCTGCATTAGTTTTGCTTTTACTGCAGAGCACCATGGGGTAAAACCTTATTCTTCCTCTGAAAAAACCCATCTGTATTGATATCAGAAAAGGGCGGGGGAAGAAAAATGACAGCCACTGGCCTGCCCTTTAACCTTTCTAACAGAGCTGGTGGCCACAATGAAGCTTAATCAATGCAATGGAAGTGACATTTCGCAGTCAAATCAAATTAAATGGAAATGAAAGGAAAATCTGAGGTCCAACCTAAAGGCTGTTCCCTCTTGCACCGAGGTCATTGCCATGGCAACTAAATGCTACAAATGTGTAGAGTAAATCCTTAACAAATCTGTAGAAAGCATGTCCAATCGAATATGATAGTTCCTGTCACTGTACTTTGTACCTTTCAAAAGAAAGGGAGAAAATAAAACAAAACGCATCTTACAGCCTGTGCAGCAGCAAAGAAGTTTTGCCAGAAACTACGCAGCACAACAGCGCAGTTAATCTTTCTGTTCTGCTTGGACATGGAGAAACCTAACAGCTTTACTGTAAGTGGGTAGCTACGGACAGAGACCATATTAAGCGGATTAGGGCATGGTGTGTTACATTTTTCAGTCTTGCTTCGACTGGAGGGCTGGTGGATGCAAAAACTTCCTTGTATCACTGCAAATGCATTTAACCGTGGCTGAGAGCAATTCCTGTTGCAGATTGCCCACGGCTCCGATCATCCCACCCAGCTTCAGCACCTACCTCCCTTACCCCCCTGCCTTTCCCTGGCGTGAGAAGGCTGCTTTCTTAGAGGGCTTGGGATGGCTTAGGGCAGATCAGCCCTGCTAAAAAAATGAGGGATGCTCCCACCTGTGTGTGTGCAGCCCCTGGGGCTGAACGGGGGTGGGAGCCCCTGGAAGGAGCTCCCAGCCAGCTGCACCCCGACCTGCCCACGGAGAAAGGAGACAACACCAACCCCTTTTGCCTGCTACGCACCCCGGCATCAGGGGCAGCCCTCGCCCCTGCTCCCGCTCCGCCAGCTCCGACCAGCGCGCGGGCAAGTGCCCCACCTCCGCATGGCCCTGTGGAGAATTAAAGATAATTACCCATCCCTACCGCCACTCATGGAGCGTGTTTCACTCCTCAGCCTAACAGCTTCTGACAACGAAGGGCAATTTAAGAACCACATCAAAATATAACAGCCACATGCTCACGCTCACTCTGCTGAGTGCCCATTTCATCTTAACGTTTCCACCTGTGCAAGCACAGAGAGCAGGGGGAGGCGCCGAGCAGAGAGTGGGATTTTTCTTTTTCTTGTGAGATGTGGAAGACTTTACACAGTGAGCGGTGACCTTCCCCAAACTTGTCATTTATCTGAGCTGCATAAGGTGGCAACCATTATCCTCTCCTTGAACGCAGTGAAGTTTTGATTCAGCTGTAGCGATGCAGTCATTGTGCATTACAGAAGATCTCTAGAGATTACATGCCCTGGGCCAGTATGGGCTGGGAGTATTACGAATCTGATATGAGGTGACATTTTCTACTCAAATACATACAGCCGCAGGACATCACACACCTTCCTGCATGAATAGCAATACACACTAATGAACTAATTTCTGGGGGGAAACTGTAACTTCCCAAGTGGGTGGGGGAGGAGATCTCTGCTACTCTGCCACTTCAACCAGAAGGGATTCGGTTTTTCTTGCAATCTTCCGCTGTATTTTCACCTTTTCCGAACAGTGCTACTTCACACAGCTACGCACAGCATCTTCAGACGAGGCCAGTTAGCGGGGAGCTGTGTGACATTTCCCGCAACACATCCATGCAGCCACCGCGCAGCACGTGGGGCTGCAGATCTGCCCCTCTCCAAAGGAACGACTCCAAGGCTGCACATGCCCACGCAAACACACAGCACCGCCTCGGTCGTATGTAAAGAAATACATTTACTTTGAATTTACTTGGAGGAGCATTGCGCTCACTTGGTATTGCTTGATATTCTCACTTTGGACAGCCATGCCCTCCTTTTTATCACACACAACAGTGATATTTACAGATCATTTCACATTTCCTTTACCCTTTAAATGCCGCTGTATGCTGGTGCTCGCTCACTCACTCACGCTCCCATTACTGGAAAATGCACGCAAAAAATTTGGCTGGCAGTCCAGACAAGATGCTTGTGCTGTAAGAGTTGGACGACAAATCACTGTAAAATATACACAAGCTCTGACTCTGAAACACAAAAGATCAAGCAAAATTGCCCTTAAATGACTACTGGTGTGGTCTCTCTTGGGCTTCCATGGTAAAATAAACAGAACAAGTATTTCGGAGGATCAGGTCGGTCAGGAAAGCAGTAAATGAACTTATGGAGAGGGGAGATGCCAGCACAAAGCTGCAGGCACAAGCACTGGCAGGTAAGACCGGTGTTTGGCCCATGCAGGTGGTTTCCTAAACTTGTAAGTGGAAACCTCATGTATCTCTGTTACCCTAAACTTCAGAGCATTTCTAATGTAGAAATGTAAGCACTCTCATAGCAAGTACCTGTGAAATGCAGCAGGGGTGGCTGTTCGGTGGACAAAGTCACTCACAGCCCATCAGAATATTTTATCAGAGTATAATACCGTATTTAACTCTAGGTCTTTAATGTTTGCTTGGGTTAAAGAACACAATGCAGGCTATACGTAGCATGGAACACTGCAGAACAGATCCAGGATCAAAAAGAGAGAGGAAATGTGAAAAGCACTAACTATTTAAAGAGATGAAACACTGGAAACAGAGACCAGTATGCCCAGCATATGAACATTACTTCAACTGAGTCACTCTTACTGAAAAGAGAACCACGGTCCTGTAGAAAACTGCACCTAATGACTAAGCTAAGTTGTTTAGAAAGACACGTAACACAAACGTTTAATAGAACTGCACCTTTGTTATAGAATTCTGAATTAATAATAAAACAAACTTTCTAAGAATTGCCTGAATTGTTATCTAAATGATCTGTGGAATCTTATTTATTATGCCTTGGTGTTGACCTGATAAATTCATGGACCGTTTCAAAAAGCAGAATCTGCAATGTGATGGGCAATGACAAGCAAACAAGGATTCTGAAACTATTTTTATGTATTTCTGCAATACTGTTTGATACATATTTTTTTCATATTATTTCTTTTATATTATTTCTGAGATCTAACAACTGCTTTTAATAAGCAACTGTTATTGTGAACATATAATTATACTAGGCCACAATCCAACAAAGCACTTAAGGGCACAGATTAAAGACACTGAAAACAATGGGATTATTTATACGCTTAAGGTAAAGCATCTGCTGAAGGACTCGGATGGATCAAAGCCCCATTTCTATCACATCTACAGAAAATATATATGTTAATTAAACGTAAAATATATGTAAATTAAGTAGCACATGAAAACTACCACTTGCATAAATTTTTATACCCCTATACAATTTGCAGTAATAGAATATTCCAGTTAGCCAATATGAAGAAAAACTGCTAATATCAGCCATTTCATCAAAAGGTGAAAAATTCCTGGAACTGAACAACTTTGAAATAACTTGCCACAAGAGACTTTAGTTTATAATCCATCTCCTGACTAGGTAGTTCTTGTTCTGAGGCATAAAGGACAAAATAGACAGATTATCTATCTTCAGACTTTGAGCATTCGCCTGGAAGCTTAATTTGTAAACTTTCATTTTTATGAAAATAAATTTAATTTTATTAATAAGATCCACAAGTTATTTGCATTTAGTGTCTAAATGCTTATTTTATCAGAATTTCTTCCTTGTTAATTTCCTTGACCAATCCCTTGTTCTTGAATAAGGTTGATATGGACCATAGAGCTTGCCTTCCATTCTCTCCAGAATTATTTTGCTTTACTGTATAATGTTTCATATTTTTCTGTTCTCTATTAAAAAAAAAAATCTGCTCAAAAAAATTCCAAATAATATTTCCATTGTAAATTGCTGTTTCATCTATACTGAACATTTTCAATAAAACCAGTTTTTAAGATTCTTCATTTTGAAAAACATAGAAAAGAACCTCTTAATAAAGTTGAAAAATTTCCATTTAAATCCTTAGCCCTAAAAAGCTCTACTTGATATGTAAAGACAAATTATCGTCTTAAAATTTCTTTTACCTGATGCTTCTTTTTATTTTATGGTGTTAAAACAGGAAAGGAACCCTTTATTTTATTTCAGTACGACGTTGTGACAGATCAAAACAAAAAACTTTATGAAAATGCTTCTCCACTGGAAATTTCAAATTTCTTTCATTTCTCTTTAATTTGGAAATTACAAGTGCAACAGTTACAAAACAAAACAAAAATCAAAAACAAACCATGAAACTAAAATTTTTAGTACTTTCAATTTGTTTTTATCTCAGCCTTCTTAGGTCTTTTTTTTCTTTCCTCTCCGTGAGGCTATACAGACTATCTACTCCACTGAATGAACAGAACATTCCTACCTTAGTCTTCTATAACAGTAATTAAATTTTCTTTAGTATTGTTATATGAAATTGTTTATGGTTTAATACTCAAATACAACCACGGAAAAAGTACTAATTGTCTTATATATTTAAATTAAACATGTACTTTATGAGAGTTATAACCAAGAATTACACTCACTGCAAAGTTTTAGATGAAAGCAAAACCCATAAAATGATCTGATTACACCTTCTTTTAAACAAATTTATGCCAGCTCACTGACTTTGCTTATGACTTGACTTCAATTTTGATTTTCCCTATGCAAATAAGGATTTCACTTGAATCCTTCAATAATGACCAACAGATAAAAAGGCAAAGAAATAATGACATACCTGAATAATCAGCTACTTTTAGAAATACTGGGTCAATTAGGCCTTCTATCAGCATACAGAAAAAGTTAACATCAAAATGGCTAGCTAAGGAAGCAGTGGAAACTTCAGTGATGGGGATATGTGCAGTCAAATGAAACTAAGTTCTGGAAACATTACTGAAGTCCCCAGTTCTCCAGTGGTGAAAAGAGCAGATGATCTTCTGAGCAAGGTCCAGCTCTAAATTTTGCCAGTTCTAGTCACAATTTCAACGGCAATTAGAAGTTACAACACCAGATTCAAAAAACAGACCTCTAAAATGTCTGAAAGGAGCACCTTCCCTCCAAAAATAATAATCACAGTAATAAAAGAGAAGGCACTAAAAATTCTCATTTATTAGTTAAAACGTCATTTATTCTTTAAAATATTTTTTCATTTACAAGGACAAGCTGTCATTCATACCAAGATGGTAGGTCTACACAGGTGACTTGAGATGGATGGGATGCAAGCTATCCCACAAATAACTCTGTGCTTTTCCTTTCCAAAACAAAGCAAGAATGCACTGATGGATTGTTGTGGGGATCGTTGTTCCAAACAGTATGAAGGAATACCAGGCAGTAACAGAGGCAAGGAGAAAGGTATGGAACTGCCCTTATTCTCATTTTAAGGGATGACAATATCCAGTCTGCTCACAAGGACAACAGCATTACAAAGTCAGTGATGAAACATCTGAACACAACCACAGAAGTACATCTCAACTGTTTTGTGTACCACAGACAAACTGTTTAATTAAGCCATCAAAAAAAAAAAGAAGGAAAATGGAAAAAAGGGGATACAAAAGAGAGGGAAACTTCTTCAGCAAGTTAAAGCACTCTTAATAAGTAACAACATGACATTAGTCATTAAGAAACAAGAACTCTAAATAATGCATTCAGAACCTATAGATCTAAACCAGAAGATAACAAAGCCTCATAAATCTGTTTGTTCATTAAGTTAAAAAAAACTAGACTTTGTGTTGCTATCATGTCAGCTGGCACCAAACTGTACGCAATTTAGTGCAACTACAAAGTGAAACCCATAGTCTACAATGGCAGGGTTTTTGATCACGCTAATTAACAGCCATTTTGTTTAAAATAAACAGATACGATTCTAATTGCCTTTTTTACATAAGAAAGGGAAGATCTTAAAAGTGAAAGCATGCAAAAGGAAAGATCAGACAGTCGCCTTTCAGACTGATAAGCAAACTCTGTGTGAAATGAGCGCAAATGAAGTTTGAGACACTCTCTGGATTGACAGCAGGGAGACAGCAAAGCAGGGGAACGAGTGTTTTCTGGAGGTAAGCAGGCATGGCCACAGTTCCTTCCAGTGGGAAAATGCTGTACTTCATACCCCTGTTTTTTCTAGTCTCCCCATCCTCTAAGCATCTGCCCACAAGGAGTTTAACTTCCTGCAGGGCCAAGAATGCGCCAGCGGCATCCCATTTTGTGAACTCTTCACACCACACGATGAGCCTACTTAGCATCTGTGCACAGAATCTGGAAAGAAAACAAAATGCTGTAGGAAAGGAGGTAAAGAAACACAAAAAAGGCGTTTTGATCTTTGCCTGCACTTAACCCTGGCACCAGGAGAGGGGCTCGACAGCCCCGTACTGCTCAATGCCAGCTACTAGGATGCAGAGAAAGACCACTCAGGTCCCTGGAAAGCCCTGGTAAGTAATGTGCATGGCAAGAGCAGGGATGCAGTCCAGTTCTCTGGTTAACTTCAGTGGGCCTGAAATGCAACCTGGAGTTGCAGTGAAGATGATGGTTTTTCTTTTCTTTTTTTTGCACCAATGTTGTGCAATGTACTCCTGCCCACACCACAGCTACCACTGCATTTGCGTAATGGTTAATGTCTCAGTCTTCATCTAGTTGTGAGCTCTGTAAAAATGGATCCTCGCAGTGTTATGGAGAACCTACAAAAGCAGGTTACTTTTTTTAGACAAATTCCATTTATCCCTTTTCAAACAAAACTTAAAAGTTGCTTTTCAATTGCATGAAAACATGTACCATTGCAGAGTAAGGCAACAAAGCAAAAACATTATTCTTGTTACGTGAAAAAGCTCCCCCACCTTTTTCCCCCACTAATGAAATTCATAACCCACCCCACCCACAAGAAAGCTATATGTTTTAAGCTGCAAACAAGAAAACCATGATTCAGAAATGCTTCCCAGCATTTCAAGTGTGCAGTGTCCCCACGCTCCTCTAAATAAGTCCTCCAGCAGTGAGTTGCAGCACACTTCCCCAGCATCACAAATTCATACGCGTAAACGCGCGTTCTGACCCATCTGCTGTGGCTTCCAGAGCAGTTCAGATAAAGAACAAGGTCCTTACTTTCAGGATGCTGCTCATACTGTATGTTTTCATCATATTCAAAATACCATTCAAAGTTCCAAAATCACAGACAATTGCTCCACTTAGCCCTGCAGGCTAAGCATTACCATCAGGGTAATGCTACAGCAGGAGGCAGGCTTTTTGCAGTAGCAGGTCCATAATGTGGCATCAGCTCTCACTGGAATAAGGGTCTATGAAAAACCTCATAATTTCCCATTCCATCTGATGGATGAACTTCTCCGGCTTTCTTTCCCCAGTGCTACACATTGGAGTTTTTATATTTAAAACAACAAAGGAAGCCCTGCTCAAAACGCACCTGAAGACTTGCACTGGACATACAAGTTTCTCTCAGAATCGACAGAGGGAATACTGTAACAGGTGCTGGTCACCTTGATGAATGTGCTGCTGAAAGAAATTTACATACTACAGTGAGAAATATGGTACAGAACTGACAGAACAGTTTACACCTTCCCAAATGTTCGTAGCCCCGCTTTGTGCTGGGACTACAGAAGTAAGTGGTTATGGGCACTCAGGGATGCACAGTAAAGCCTGGACACTGAACACACGGATCTGCGGGGTGCAGTTGGCCTAAAATGCCCATGAGGCACCACAGCAGCATTCACATACAAAGATTTTTCTGTTTTCAGCTGAAACTGCAAAGTAAAAATTATCCTACATAAATTTCTCAGAACTCAGCTTTCCAAAACCAGTTTTAAATGGAACAGTTTCAGTCAGCTTTAATGATAACAACATCAGAGAAGAACTTCATCACAAGAGCAATCTCCCTGGCCTTCAAATATTTTGTTAATATAACTCTGAACATCAGACATATTCTCTATCAAAAACAAGCATCAGCATATACTGTAGGGGAATTTCATTACTACAGAAACAGTGCTATGTATTGTGCTGCTGGCTGGGAATCTCAGACGGAATGACTTCAGCTTTCAGATCAGCAGCCAGAACAGACTACAGCTGGGCTAATTCGATTTAGAAGAGGCCATGTTGTTGGTTTTCAAACATTAAAACCCTATACAGTCATAAAACAGCAATGGTGTTGTTGCCTGAAAAAGGACAGACAGAAAGATGCAGCAGCTTTCCAAGAAGCACAAACCAAGGTTGCCAAAATATGCCTACAAGAATTACACTGTGGGAAATAAGACACGAAAAGGAAAATAAGTCAGAAAAGCGGGATACTAGCGGTATGCTACTGCTAGCATAACGTCAGCAACTGTATCGGAGAGCGGTGGGTGATACACATGCAGTTGGTTTATCAGCTCACTACGGCCAAAGGGACACTTTTGAATTCAGTCCACATTTATGTATCACCAGTTTTTTCACTGAATTTTAAACGTGGCAATTACTTTAGTAACACTCCTGGTAAAATCTGCCATGGTTTTTGTACCAAAAGATTACTCACACAAGGAAACAATAATTTGTCTTTCTTTCGGTCTGTATGAAAATTGTTTCAAACAGCTAAAATTACAATCATAGCTGTTAATTTTCCAAAGCAGCTATTAGACTTTTGAATCTAGAACCTATTAACTTTTCATTTTGAGTTTAGTTCCTCATGCCTAAGCCACATTAGACAAAAATAATATTCCATCAAGTTTTAGCTCTTCAAAACAAACTCAGTATTTCATATTACCTAAAAGGACAATTTTAGCAAACATAACCAAAGCCCATAAAATAAACACAAAATAAGCATAAAATCTTACACATTCTCTCCCCTATGCCTGTCCCCCCCTCCACATTCCTCTCTTCTAATGTTTTAAGGGACAACTCCGCATTAAAATCAGACGTTATATTCTAACTACTACTACTGCTATCAGCTGGATTGGTAGTAAGGCTTTCGGCAACATTTTTACACAGCACAACAGACAGTGTAAACAATTTCCCTCCAAAGATCCAACTACCCTTGCTAATTATCAGGCTTCTTCCAGAGGAAATGTGTAAATAACCCACCAACAACCAATACCAAATAACCCACTGACAACCCAATTCCTCAAAATTAAGTTTTAA
>VXAL01010537.1:0-30700 GCA_013399475.1 Chauna torquata | reverse complement strand
AGTTAAAAGAAAAAAAAAAAAAAAAAAGTATTTTCATTTAAGACATTTAGAATTGAAGCATCAAGTAAGTAGTACTTTATTGTAATACTGTGTTAGGAACTCTTGTTAAAATCAAATATATACTTTACCTTACTAAGAAGTGTGGCAATAATTGGGAATAAAGTCGTAAGTAGGACAAGAGTAAGACAAACTAGAGGAAATCAATATACAATAATGAATACCACAATGTGGTGTTGTGGTTTTTTTACCCAAAAGGATTTCAAAGAATTCCTCACACAGCAGCAGAAACACTCTGGCTACTTAGAAAAAAAAAAAAAAAAAAGGAAGGTATAACACATGTTTGGTGCAGAAATTACATATGCTGGAATTTGGAAGTCCTACAAAATACCACTGGATCTTTCACATTTAATGTTTTCCATTGGAAAAAAACTTTGGTTCTAGTTTCCATCCAAACCCAAAGTACTAAATTATGTTTTCATTCCAATACCTAAATAAGAGCACTTTATTGAATGCAGAACAGTAAATGTGATTTTATGAAGTTTTATTACACTACAGCTTTGTCTCTGTCAAGTGTTACATCATGACTTGCAAGACTGTGCCTATTTCTGTAATGGCCATTTTCATACTGTGCTTGAATAAATCCATCTGGATGACACACCCACCATAGTATAGTTTCAAGAAGTGGCATAAAACTAAATCAGTGCACTGAAAAAGTGGAAAACCTATTTTCATACCAGAACTACGGCTGGATGCTTATTGAGCCATGATGATCTATACCATGTAAATCATTAGTGTAGAGAGACAAGTGAAGGAAGGATACCTCCCATCTATCTATCCAGTTGCATGTCCTGTATTCTGAATTCATTAACAGAAAATACCCGAGTACTACAGCACAAAGGCAAGACATGCACTGTTGCTAGTTACGGCTCTACAGCAGAGTACAAACCTGCCCAGATGCAAAAAAGGCCAAGCCATCATTGCCGGATTGTGCAAACACCACACCACAACATCACACGTGGCACTGGCCAAAGGACCCTTCCATAGCTCTGATTACATTCATTTTTCACATCTTGCTAATACAAATAGTGCAGCATTGCATTGTCACTTGCATTAGTGGAAGTTTACATTATTGTACTGGTGGTACTTGCGATCATGAATATGTGTTCTTCAGACACACCATTCAGGCTGTATTTTCCACTGAGCATGAGCTTTTGGCAGAGGACAAAAGAAAAGATGCAGTGAGCTTTGAGTGTGCATACTAAACTCTTTCATGGCAACACTGGCAGGATCAGCAACAGAAGCAGCAGGTTTCATTTGCAAACCAAGGCATTCAGACCAGCGAGTTATGGAAGAAGGAATTTCACTGTAAAAGCTCTACTAGAGTTATTTTTCAGCTCCAAAGTATTGCTTTGTGAGCAGGCATTTTTAGGAAGGAACAATTCAAAACAGAGTCATCAGTGAATCCCTTTGAAGATGAAGATGCTACCTTACACTGCGGAGCAGTGGCCTATCAAAACTTTATTCATAAGCTCACATGCAGTATGCAAAGAAAAAGAAAAAAAAATGTCATCAAGAACATGTCATTTCTGATAGCTGGATTCAGAAAGTATATCACTGAATCAGGCTCAAACTCTATACCATAGAAGTTTAATCTATGGTATCTGTAATCTCTACACACATACAAGTTTAATCACTAGTAATTCCTCCTTAGCTTTTAGTGTTCCGAATTTTTAATAAGACACTAATTAGATTCCTCTCCAGTAGTTCCTCTCCATTGAGCTTACTAAAACCAGTGTCACTACAGCCGCTTTTGCTCAGTGTCCGTTCCACTTTATGGTTCCCTCCAGCAGTTTGAATTACTCAAAAATATGCCCTGATTGGCCTCCTGTTTTTCTGGAGATGCAGCTCCTTGTTAGTCAAGTTCAGTACAGAATTTTTGCTCTCATCATTCAGCCATGTGAAAAAAAGAACCTGAAAACAGAATTTCCCCTGTAAGCTATTCTTTTCTGAAGAAAACAAAACAAAACAAAAAAGGAAATCAAGGAGCACAGACAAGGAAATGCTTTTTGTCAGGAATACATCTTTGGGGCCTCTTCTGGGTGCCTGGGCAAGCTTCACAGGTGGCTTCAACAGATACTTTGGAAACAAAATTGTATTTTTAGTGAAGAGTAACAGATTTAGCCTTGGGTTTTTCTGTTCATTGCAACTATATAATCTTTTTTCAAATGAAGAATACTTATCCCTCTTACTCATATCATTTGGATTAGAATGCCTAAACATTTTGGCATTTCAGATATTCATCATTTGGATTAAAAAAACTTAAACATGAACATATGCGAAGATTCATATCCTTAGACCACATTATAATGCAACAGAATTAGCTTTTATAGAGTCTCAGGATCTCTGCCTCACACAGAATAACCTCAGTAAAATTACAAACACCAAAATAACACGTCTCTGTCAGTGTGTATATATATATATACACATACATATATATATATATGCACTCACGGAAATGTATATACTATACACACACAGGTTGCTTGCACATTGTTCCATGAGGTGTTCACAAATTTCAGAAGCTGATTTGCAATTTAAAGATTTATTAAAATAGGCTTAATCACAGTGCTGTAGAGCTCACCTGAACAGCACTTAGATAGGCAAATTGAAAACACGTTCTTAAAGCGCTTCAGCACAATCTAAAAGGCCTCAGGAAAGATCTTTCTACAGGTCTCAAACTCTCTCTTTCAAACGAACCAGAGCACATAACATAGGAGGACTCTCATTCATCAGTGTGGAGCCTAATGTAATTTCCATACTTCCACCGTACATGAAGCAATAAAAAAGGTGCACACCTTTTGGTGGTGCACCACATAAGCATAAGCATTGTTTCCTTAAAGTAATTCTGGCCACATGGAAAGATTTCTAATGCAAAACACTAAAACCGTACATACTGCTCTTCCTCCTGATCTCATTCCAAGCAATAATAGGCATCATATTAAAAAAGATTAAATATTTTAAACTAAGGTAACTATTGATTATAATTATATATTCATCTCCCAGGTTGCAGAATTTTCATACTGTTTCATCACTGAAAACGCAGCCACTTCTAGAGAGGAATCCAGGAGCTGATCAACAGCATACAACAGTGTTACAGCACAGTTCACAGCAAGAAATTAACACATTAGATATAATTAAAAAAATATTCACCGACTGAAGAGACTCTAGGTCTATGTCCTCATCTCTGAAAACACAAGAGGCCTTAAAAGTAAGCATCCTGAGGAAGATAAAACACAGCCTACTTTATCATACATGCCTCTATGCCAGCAATGCTTCGTGACCTCTGTGTAGCCTCCAACAGCATTTACATGCACCTAAAAATTATGGTCCGTGTTCTGCCCTTGAATGTGTACATGCAGCTCCCACTGAAGTCAATGGCAGCTGTGTCTGTACAGCTGAGGGCAGAATTCAACCTTATGTACTGCTCATTATCAGACAGATGAAGTCAGCTCTTTCGAAAACTCAGCGAGTCTTGAAATCACCCAAGAAAATGTTCCTCCCCAGAGAGACTCCCCAAGAAAAATGAAAAGTACAAAACTCACATTTTAGTCATTTTAGTGGTGTTTCTGCAGGAGAGAAACATCAAAAGGAAGGTGCAATGCTCATGCAATTCATATACAAAAAGTATAGCATGTAGTGCTGTGCCTTATATGCATACATATGTATATGTATGCAGGCATGTATTTTTCTGAGTGGGAGAGGTTATACTGCAGATGTAGTCAAAGTCTCAACTCTGGAATTACTGACACTCAGAGGCTTACCTCAGACCCTTTACGCTTTCAAGCACCATTTATTGTAGGCAATATTAAAATGTGTGGTTTGTAAAAAGAGCAGCTTTTTCCTCTTCTCATTAAAAATACCATGAAGAGCTAAAAATCTTTCTTCTGGCTTCTTTTTCTCGCTGTACTTATTTACTGTTTTTATTTGTTAATTACATTTATAGTTAAGTCAGAAGGGATGGTAACCTCTTACAACTCAGCCAAGGTCAAACAAAAACTGCAGGGCAAATCAGGTACAGAAAACAGACGCTGTGATACCCTCATGCAGGTTTTAGCCCGCAAGAGACAGGAATGCTAAGTGTTATGTGGTGAACACAAGACATGCAGCTGGCTCCCTCCTTACACTTGCCCATCACTAGCCAGTATCTCCCACGTCTGGAGCACCAGCCCGTGGTCTCTCTGTCTCTGGAAAAACCCATACAGCCCCCTCCGTGAACCTAGGAAAGAGGATGGCAGGAGGCCACAGTGCCGTGTGTCAGCCAGAAACGGGGTCCCCAGCAAGGCCCCATCTTCACAGACGCAGGAGCAAAACCCTGCCGCTGGGGCTGCTCTGCAAGCACCCCCTTGCCTGCTGGGGGATGCAGGAAGGTGTGTATGATACGTGTCTGCCACGGGACCTGGTGTGACAACTGCTCCTCCGCGAAGCCACCCTCCTCCTGCCTGGAGCGGTGGTGCTGCAGGGGGCATGCTTTGTAATTCTTTCCAACATTGTTAAATTGCGGTATTTGGAGAGTATGGCAGTAGATGCTAACAGGTACTGCTAAATACTGGTGTGGCTTGTAGATGTTAGCCAAGTCTAGGATCACCATGTTACTTTCATCCTCTTTGAACACCACCCACAGATCACTACAGGGCATGTGACAATCAGTTACTGAACAGCACTGGAGCTTCATTGAATTCTGTGGAATTAATATGATTTACACTGACTATGGATCTGTTTTTTTCATTTCAATTATTAGAAAACGATGTTTCAGTTGTCAGCGTGATGGTAACAGTAACACTAATATACTCAGAATTGACTAAGTGATGGCCTGTTGTCTGTAAATTAACACAAGGATGAAAAAATAACACCCCTTTGAAGCACACTGCAAGTTTTGAATGAATTTTAAAGGTTTTTCACTTATACCAGGTAATCAGTGTATTTATTTCTCTGTCAGCAGCTGCTTAGGAGGGCCCCATGCTCAATGAAGAGCTATTAAAGGGCATGTTCCTGATCTCCAGCCACAGCACGGCATTTCTCTGGCATGCCCTCCCCATTGCAAAGTTCTAGCTACTCAGAAACAAGGTTTAGATAACTGCAAAAATTGACACTGCGCCCAGAGTTTCCAGTGCTCAATACCCATATTTTAAATGAGGTTCTTAGAGGGGTCTGCACATGTACTTAGACAAGGCGCAGATTTTCAAGTCTTCCCTCTGCCTCAGAGCTCCGTTGTGCACATCTGCCCAGCTGCTTGGAACACTGAAGTCTCCACACATGAAAGCCTGCTTTTCAAACACAGCCTCCCGCAGATGCCAGATTCATTCAAAAGCAGGCCAAACTTAAGAACTGCAAGTATTGGCCAAGGAGAGCTGAATGCCTTCAACTCACAATGCCATTAGCACATGCTGACAAAGTTTGTATCTCATCAGCATAAAAAACTTGTACCAATTTATCTGTATTAATATAGTTACCGATACACAGATCCTTTCCAGCGTGCCCACTCATCTATTGCTCACCTTCTTGCATGTACAGACATGGCTTTTTTCACTCTTCAGACCAGCATACCATGTCTGTAAGCTCATAACCTCATGGAGGATATGTGTAAGCCTCCATAGCGCTAGCACCTTCAGTCCACGGTAATGGCACTTTCCTTAGGTCTTGGGCTGCATAACTACATTGGGAAGATGTCACATCCTTATCCAGAACTGCAATACAAATACAAACCACATGCATGTCTTAAGCATATTGGAGAATGAGGTTGTGTTACAGGTAAGGAGTCAGAGTAAATTCGTACATGGCCCGTACAGTGCCTTCCCCTCAAGTTCTTCTTTGAAAAGAAGCAGTTCCTCTTCCGTTCCTTAATGACAAATTTCTCTGGATAGAAGTCCATTGCTGCTCTCCCACCATGCCCTTTCAGTTATTTCTTGAAACAAAGTCACACATTTCCAGTAAGACCAAAGCAGAGAAGAGACATGTGTGAGCCCAGCTCATACTCTTCAACTTCCCGTTTCGGTGCGGATTCTGCAGGGCTATTCTGGGACTGCCAGAGCTGTGCAGCAGAAAATCATCAAACATTCGGGGGAATCCCCTTCTGTCATTTTTATTATTCTGGCAAAAAAAAAATTAGTGATGATGTGTCTTTTCAGATACGGTACTGGGCAGCAGGGTGTTCTTTATTTTAAGTAAAGGCAGGAAGTGAGTAATAGGTTTCCTCTGCAGTCAAACTGGGGCTTCAGGCTGCCTGGCTGAAAAAGCTTTAGCCTCTTGTGCTAAATGGGGAATAGTAGCAATCCCTACCACTTTAAGTTCAAAAATATTAACTACCTGTGAGCCCTATCCTATCTCTGTCAGGAACAGCCTGACCTCACCAACTGGGAAACCGAGACAAAGAGAGGTATATGGACACACATGGAGAGGACAAGGACCCACTGCGGCCGCACAGGACACTGACTTGTTTTCTCTGTCATTTCCCACCATTATCAAAACCAGCTCTATTCCCCCAGTGGTAGAAATGATGGGATTGCTTATACGTGTAGCTTTGTTCAGAACAGGTCCAGATGCCCTTGTGATAAAATCCCCACACAGCCACCTGTGCTGTGTTTACATTAGGCCTCCTCCTATCACTACTCCCACTGATGAAGCTACACAACTGTTAATAAAGTTTTAGTGGAAGAAGATGTTTTTGCAGGCAAAGCAGCTGTTAGCTCATGGCACCAGCTCACATTTAAGACTCTTCTTTACCTGGATGAGAGTAGCCCAGTTTCTGTGTGTGTGTTTAATCTTTCGGCAATATTGACAATGCAGGCTTTTTGCCTAATGGGGCTGAAGTGCCATACCAGCCAACTTCTGTGTGAAGAAAATCAAGTAAAAAGAAAGACTCAAAGCTAAAGAAGCCATCAACAAAAATGGACTGCGCAACTTACTATTATGACTTTATTTACGACTAATTAAAACCAAAATGCAATAAAATGCTACTGTAGAGCAACAGTTAATTTCTACAGTACAGATTGTCTACTGTGGCTCTACTTAAACTGACATACACCACTCGAGGTGACATTCTCCTACACTGAAAGACCACTTTGACAGCTTTGCAGTTCCTGCCATACACTTCTGTGTTTTTGGGGGTCCTCACTGCTTATCTCCATGTTATTAATGACTACCTTTCTGATTTGACACTACACTTAAACCCCAGGCAATGAGACCAGGGAATATTACTTTCATGTTATCTATGTCCAATTTGGCCCCTTCAAAGGAAAAATCTTTACTATTGAAGCTAAGCAAAATACAAAACTTGGGAACCACATTAGGCCAATTAATATTTTGACTGACTTCCTCTCAGATGAGCAGTCTCACTTTCCAACCTCTATATTCAAGGTGACAGTTCCATTTTCCACCCTCATTCTGTTTTATTCTTCTCTGCTGGCACAACCAAGTTGCATCTGCAGGAACTGGATTTGCCCCCATGCTCCTCAGGAGGTCAACTCATGCTGGAGAACAGATTTCCAGCTTCTCCTAAGTGCTCATACTGGATTTGCTTTCCTGTCACTAACTTCCCTTTCCTCAAACTCAAAATTTGAATACACTTCCAGTATTTCTACTAAACAAGCGTCACCAACTTTCAGCTTCTTCCCATCATCAACAAACCCCCTAAAGCCTCTTAACTAACCTAAATCTCCTGTTGACCCACAAGATTCCAACTTACCCTCTTACTCCTGCTGCTCCTGTCCCCAAACCCTAGCTTACTCTAAGTGCACCAAATGACATGAAGAATTCACTCTGTAGGTGACAGGATTTTATGAGGTCCAAATACCCCTGCTGTTTTCCACATATTTTTGGTTCCCTCCTTTTGTAGATATCTTAGAAATTTAATAAACTAGGAGAAAGGTTGCCCACATTAATCTACCCTTTAAAACTGCTTTTTCTTATACTAACTGTTCAGTCTGCTTAAATACAAAAATACAGGCACTCACTCTGCATCCCAGAACTGCTCACAGCAGTGCAGACAGCAAGCACGGCCACTGAGCAGGACATAGTGCCACGCTAAGCCCAGTTACATGGCTTCTGGTGGTGAGGGTCATGAAGCGGAAAATCCTGACAGATGACCAAGAGCAAAGGCACATTTACCACCCCCCACACATGCAAACACACGTTGGGACTCCAGTACACTTACAAGCTGGTGTTTTTTGCACTTTTACATTTTACACTTTACACTGCTCTGAATGACTGCAATATGCAGAAGCAATGGAGACTCAGGCCTCCGCAGGAGACCGTTCATGAAGTTTCACTATCTGCAGATGATCTGTTTTCCCCAACAGAGGAGAATTTTCATTCATCTCTTGTTTCTCCATCAGCATCTCCCTCCTGCCCTCTCTTTCAGCTTCTCGTATACTCACTGCATAATTAGAGCTCAAACAACTCATAAGACTCCACTGTTGGGGCTGTCTCATCTGTTTTTTGCCCAGTTCACACTACGCATACTCACGTGTTTTTTCTTTTTCCTTAGTCTTCTTGATATCTCTATTTGGTTTTACATACTCAGCCACTCAGATATTTCTGAGAATCACCTCTTTCTTCCAATAGCAATCCTCTTTCTTTTGTCAGCTTTCTTCAGCAGATCCTGGTACTCTAGGTCTGTTCAGAGGTGGAGCTGCCAACCTACCATTTTTTACAGTACTTGAAAGAGACATCTGCTCCCCAAACTGATGAACAGAAGCAGACATCTTTTTTCTTTTCTGAATTTTCACCTATAAATCAAATTTATAAATGTGTCTATTATACCTGCATCAAAGGCTTCTTAATTTCTTACTCATGAATGAAAATTAATTTTAATATGCAAGACTTTATCTCTGTTTAAAACTTCCATAAACTTTTCATAAAACAAAATGAATATAGTTCTTACCTAAGCTATTGCTACCCAGAACGACTATCTAAAATTGAGGGCTTAAAATAACTCAGTAGTGACCTGTAAGAAATGCAAGAATTCCAGGTCTGTAAGTAAAATTACAGAAATGGAAAGATAAATTTAATGAAGGCATTCAAATGCAAAAATGATGTGTGCTATATAAAAAATGATTCCTAAGAACAAGAACTTATGACTCAGAGACCGAGAACTCAAGACCATTTACGTGCCGTGCTTTGTCCAAACAAGAACAGAACAACAGAATAACCCATGAAATATCTGGCACTGATTTCAATTTCACTAAGTCAGTAGCAAAATACCCATTGACATTAGCAACATGGGATGAAGACTGTGACCCAATATGTCATTAAAAAACAACAGACCAATATAGGAGCACTGACCTAATGTGGTAGTGGGGTGCTAATAAGAGTAATGACTTTTTTTTTCCCTGCCCAGATGACTGCAGTATACGTTCTGTGTAGCTTGTATGCACTTGGACGATTGACATAATAATCAAGAACCACATCCATCTCTGTATATACCATGGTGGAGAAAAAAAAGGAAGGAGTGGAGGGGAGTGAGACCAGCGATCATTTTAATTTTCCCTCGTATTTTTTTCTTGTAAAAAAAATTTGCATAGCCTTGTCTCTACTTCAAAGAGCTCATTTGAAAATCCACATCTAAAACCCATTTAAAAAGAAAGTTAGAAATTACCAGCGAAGCAGAAATCCTCAGTCTCACCACCATGCCGGTGTCATTTCCCCGTTTGTACTGCTGACCCAGGTCTTTCTTTTTTTTTTCCTTCCCCCTTCTCACATAGTGAATGCTTGGCTGTGGTTGCTAGTCAAACATTTCCTTAAGACTCCTAGTGTTGTTCTACAAAAGGATGAACAATTGAAAGACAGATCAGCAAAACCCGCCACAGGGGTTTGGGCCACTAAGATGAGTACCCTGCTTTAACTGATTCATTTTCAGTAAAAAATTATTAAAAAAAAAAAAAGAAGAAGAAGAAGAAGAAAAAGTGAGACTAAGAACTGCTAGAAGGAATTTTCAGTTCCTAGCAGTCTTGTCTACTAAATAAATGGAACCCAGGCTCCCTAAGCTGAGAACCAGGCATACACAGCTGCAATGTCTGAAGAAAAAACACTCAAAAAACCTTTTAAGGGTGAAGTCTCTCCTGGGGCTAAAGACCAGCATAGAAAAGCAGACCCAACTTTTGTGTTTTCTATCACAAGTCTAGCAAGATTGAGTCTTTTTCTCAAGTCCATAGTTTCTGGAGTCACCTGATTGTATGGGAGTATCAGTTTCCATTAAAAGAAAAAAAATTGCCGATTACCTGTAAGTGTTTGCAGGATTACGGCTGCAGTTCACATGAAATTTAAGTAATAATGGCCTTGTGTTGTCCCTTTAGAAGCAGAATGACCTGAAAGTTTAGATGTTACTAAGGTCGTGTTTTTCAAAAGTACTTTCTTAAGTTCCACTAACTTTTACACTGTTGTATTTTTCTTTTTTCTGTGTTTAACTATAGAATCTTGAGCAGCCAGAAACATTAGTAATTCCTAAAAATAGCTATCCTATCATCCTTTCCAAATTTAGAAATATACAGCATTTCTCAGGAAAATGGAGAATTAAAGCATTCACTAAAATAAAGGTGGAGTGTCCTATTTTTGCCTTTTTAGTCAGCCTTTTTTTCCTCTTGACTCCCCCTTTCATCTTCATCTCTCTAATCCTCATTTTCTGAATCCTATTTTTACTTTGGGAAGTAACTGTCACCATTACTCACATTGTCCAACTCTTTTCAGTTTTCCCTCATTTTCATTTCATTCATCCCTTGATTCCTTCCACTTTAAGGTCCTTCTCCCCAGCTCAGCTTTCCCCTAATAAAACTGCCTCAGAGCAGCATATTTCTCCAGCTCTATTTAAGTCCCAATTCAATGATCATAAAAGGGCATAAACATATAGCTGGGAAAAAAAAAAAACTTGAGATTATTACAGCTGATGATAAAAAAAATTGGATGACTAATTTATGTATAAAATAAGGTCAGATTCAGCTGGCAGTCTAATCCAAAAACAAGAAATAAAAATTTCCGGAGTTGTAAAAAATGCTATTTCAACATCAAGAATTTCAATTTTTCATTTCCAAAGGCTTTGCTTAAAATTCTTTACTTAAACGCACTTAGTAACGTTGCAAAAGATTTATGATCCTAAACACAAAAGAAAGCTCTCCTTTTTCGTTCTGTAAAATAACTTCTGTTCAGCTGAAACAAATGATTCCTTCCCCCCACTCCCCCGTAAAAAACCTTCTCCAAAATGTTTTTATTTAATGTGAAACAACTGTAATCCTCAAGCCAATCAGCAAATTGAAAAATCTACTTTCGTGTAAAATGTTCTGGATTCCTTTGGAATGAAGAGCCCTGTATCAGCCCTAGAAATAATTAACCAACATTTCAGGAATGCCAAATGAGCCTCTGCATTACGCGTTAGATCATCCTACCTTCCAAGCCCTATTAATGTTAAGGGAACTGTATCTGTGACAAATCACTCTCCTTTCTCTAAATATTTCCCTGCCACTGTGCAATGCCATCCCTTCGTCGTCTATCTTCCCACTACCAGCATCCTCTCCCTTCTTCGAGGCACTTATTGCTTGTGTGATGGTGACATCCTTTCTGTCATCCCCTTGACAAAACTTTACCCAGATCCCTAGAAGCATCTACCGCTCACCTCCTCTCTCCACTGTTTTAGGGAAGCCACCGCACTGTGTTTAGGACCACTGATGCACTCATCTTTTTTCCCTTTCCTCCCTTCAGGTGCTCTCCCCTCCCATGCTAGCATATACTGCAGACTTCCCTTTCTTCCACCGCATTGCCTGAGTGTGGGGTTGAGATCACCAGCTGGCCAAGCTATGGTCTGAGCATCCCCAGCTGACAACCTGGTGTTCTCACCCTCATATAATTGATGATGCACTTTCAGGTCCTTCAAGGAGTTTGTGCTTTGGCAGCTAGCTTCATAACAACTCAGCCTGGAAACCTTAACTCTGAAATAAAAATGAGCATAGAGATGAGTGCCAGCTCTTCATTTCCCGGAACAGAAGCCAACATGCCCATGTCCATACTTCCCACCTTTACTGATGTAAATGGAGAGAATTTCACCTTTAATTTCCAGTCTCATTGCTCATTGTACATGCTGCCAAAGCTCAGTCAAACAAAAAGTATGCTTACCAGCACCAGTTCTTAGCTGTTTGCCCCTTTGACTCCCTTTCCTCTGCTCTTACAGTAAACCTGTCTTGTGATGCTTGTTCACTATCCCCTCCTTCCTTCACATACACACTTCATCCAGCCCACTTTGAGCAGATGAGTACAAAATGCTGTCCCTGAACAGAAGGAAATTTACAGTTTAGCCAGTAATTATCAGTGAATATTACCAATCCCATAGACGGCAAAGAAATCTCAGTTACAAAATCAAAGCATGAAAATGCGGTCCTTTGTGTAAAAGAGAGAAGGCAAGGTAATATTTCTAATTGAAAATTAAGGCAGGAAGCATGATACTAGCAAAGTATATTTATTGTGTTAACGTACCATTTGTCTTCTGGGCAAGTTACTAAAGGTCATTTGTTCTTCATGGCAAGTGTTGAAAATAGTTTATGTTGCAGGTCTAACTTAAAGGAACAATGTCAAAACCCTCAGGCCCAAAATGACCTTTTTATGCCAACACAGAGATCTAAATCTCTTACTGAGGATAGTGGTGATGTTTGCATTTCACTCTCTCCCCCCTCCTTCTCCCTTGAAACCCCCACCCTTCCAGCTGAAATACCTCGCAAAAGACACAACAGGCGGCAGAGTGTGTGCCCGCTTTATGCCTCGGATGTCTCATCCTTAGCTCTACCCATGGTGCCAGACACCAAGGACAAGCAGCTTGCCGATGTGGCTGCCTCCCAAATCGCCCTCTAACCAAGTGAAAGGTAGTGCCTTTGTGAGAGAGAGAAAAGGGAGGGGAAGATGTCAGACCCACCTTTGTCTCCCGGAAGAAAAGGAGCAGATACTGCCATGTGCTCTAAAACACAGGACATGGCAACACAGTCAGTTCCCGTTTCAAAGACCTACCACGATGCTGTTCTCCTGCCTAAACAAAGCGTCTTGAGGTTGCATCTAGGTGCTTCTCTCAGAAGGGCCTAGCTGTCATGGGGAGGATTGGTGTTGCTGAGGTACTGCCAAGGACATCAAAAACCACATGCACATATGACAGGCACAGACAGACAGATGGATATATAGATGGATTGGAATATAAAGTTTAAGGTGCTGGATGGCTGCAGACTGGCAAAATACCTGGAGTCTCACGTGATAATTTAAAACAGCCCACCTCTCCTAGCGCACAGATGCTCTCCTGTAGGTGTTAGTATAAGATCAATGCAATGACCTCGTCCTCATGATTGGTGTTGTCACATCCTCAAGTCTCTTTAGTCAGAGCATATTGTGAGCTCCTGCAGATGTGGGACACAAAAAAGGCACTAGACAGTGCTTTAGAAAAGAAAACTAGGATACAAGCATCATGGAATTGTGAACACCTTTTCAATTCCAAGGAAACAATCCCACTGCATCGGGCCACGCTGTTCTGGCAACGCCGAACAAACAGCACTGCTGCTGCGCTCTTCTACAGGCAGAGACTTTGTGTCTCCACAGCCATCACTGCCACACTTCTAAGACACGCCTGTGACTTCTGATATATGATACACCACGTATATGAGACATAGGACAGTACAGGGAACTTGTCATGTTCTCCAACACCAGACATCCTTCAAGGGGCTCCACGTAGAAGGTACGCGTTTTATAGGCTGAACCCCAAAAGGTGAACACCTCCAGTGAACTAATGCTGAGCAGGCTTAGCATAACCTTTCAGAAGGCACTCAGCACTTTGCAGGATTTAAATGCAAAAGCATTAAAGGCAAAGCTCATTTTCCTGAATTCCCAGCTCTGGCTGCCATTTGTGACAGACTTCACACATTTTTGTGCTGCCCTGTCACATTTGGGTGGCAAAAAAATGGCAAAGTATAGATGCCGTGACAAGTGGATGAGATGTTTTTCCTCTTCAGTGTTCTTAGGCTCAGATTTCCCTTCAACACATAGAGGAAGACAAAAAGCCCTTGGGGCAGACAGAAACGGTTTAAGAGTTTAGTTACTTCGTAATTGTTATAAGGATTTTAAAAAATTAAAAATTAAAACTTCATGAAATATAAAGCAACCTTGGCCTTTCTGAAAGTGGAGAATTTCGCATGTGTAACCTAATGTAATAACTAAAAATATGCACAGGCATATATTCTAATATATATTTTTATACACAGACCTTATGAGTGAAGTTCCTTATCAGATGCATGAATTACATTAAAGAGTTTTCTGTATGCCTTTTTTCTTTTTCAGTTGGCTGGAAAGACTTGTTGTAACAAAAAATGCAGTAAAAATACAAACAAGATTATGGTTCCTGATTACGGTTTCTACCAAATCTAATGTTTATTTTCCTTGACGTAGGGATCCAAGAGCAAATGAGTTACCTGAGTAATAGGTCTTCTTGGAAAGCCATGGGAAATCTAACTATACCTAATACTAGCCATACACTTAAAAAAACAGAAAGTTGTATGCTTGAGGGTTGAGAGATTGAAGCGGGATACCATATCCACATCCAGTCCTATATAGTTGTGATTCTTGTGTTTTGATTTTGCATTTGGTGGAGTTGCAAGAGAATTACTCAGCTCGCAGATGGAAAATGTCCCAGGGCCCCCAGGAAGCCTCTACAAGAGCAGTCAATCATCAGACTTCTTTTGGTTGGCTCACAAATGTATGAAATACTGCCTCTTAAAATACTTACAAATAAATAAACCTACAATTAGATTTACCCCTTCCTCATCCACTGTTTGTTTCCTTTTTGCAATGAATACATGTATTTTTATTAGTCAAAAGCAAGTATCCACAGAACAAGATGTAAAGTCAGAGCTACCGCTTGGGTGGTATCCCTTTGACTCAGACTTGTAGCAGGCTTTCCTTTAATGGGCAAATTGCAGACTTTGTTAAATTCTGTCCTACACAGCTGTAGTTAACACCAAGCATCTAATAGTAACTCTGACCTTAATCAAGTTCAGTATGGAAATTTTCTTCCATGTTAATCTCCTGTGCCTATTTCAAAGCAGAATGTCCAAGTCAAATGCTAGAGCTGAAAAATATGTTATTTTAAATTGTGAGATATTAAATATTCTTGCTAAAATCCTGTCTCCTTTGAATTCCATGGCAAATATCCCACTGACTTCAATAGTGCCAAGATTTTTACCATGGAGAATAGCCTGAAATTCAGTTTGCAAAGGTGAAGCAATAGAGTCTGAATCAACTCCCAACAAATCCACGGAAAAAATCCTATCCATTATCAATGGAGTGGATCAGACTCTAAGCCCGCCTTGGCAGAGCTAGGAGCCATACCCTCACCAATAGTGAAAGAATTGTTGTAAATACCAGACAGAATTAGGAAGTACAAGAACTCCCAGTACTTTATGCAGTGTTTTACAAGAAGTTCAAAGCCCTAAGATGGACATAAAATTAAACAAACTGCAATTAGATTAAAAACTACTCATGTCATTGTATTAAAAACCCAAGCTAAATTTTCCTGTAATCCTTACAGTAGGTACAGCAGAATAACAGTTTACTTACATGTAAAAGTAAACCTGTGAGAGAGACAGATAGACAGAAAATAGAATAATCTTAAGGAAAAAAATAAAAAAGCAACAAAGCACCAAATTATAGAAGTAACCCCAACCTTCAGTGATGGCTCTAAGATTTCATCTATGCTTTTGGCTTCTGTGTACATTGTAGTGAATCATACTGTACCGATATATGAAAAACAGTCAGTACTGGATGAGAAAGCATGATACACAGGTGATGTTGTCATGAAAGACATTTGCAACATCGGATTAAGTTTCCAACCTTGGCCTATTAATTTCATTTAAAACACAGAAACAGCTATCAGCTATTTCACACAGACTGGTTTTGCTTGCAAGGGTTTCCCTGTGGCAAAGATGACTCTTCTGTTGTGTTATTTTGTGGTACCTGCTCTTTCATGGTATTGGTAGAATTGCATTCAAAACTGACCAAGCAAGTGGCCACACACTTGGAACTTGTTTATTGCTTTTTATCCTACCCTCCCATAACAAGTAAATTGCTTTGTAACAATACATTATAGGCATCAATGGCTACGGTATGCAGTTAACATGATAGCAATGAAACGAAAGGAAAAAAGATATGCAGAAGGAGGATAGATTGAAGACAGAGGAACAAATCACTATGAATACTAAGTCCATCATTTGTATCTTGTTAGGAAATACACAGTCTCTATGAAGATCTACCATGTAAGTGCAAAGAACACATCTTCCAGAACATGCTTTAAACAGCAACTAAACTCTTCCAGCTAGGACCAGTGTGCTGGTTAAAGACCACAAAGGGTCCATAAACCCAAAGCAGCCTGCAGGGATGACGGCAGGGCTCCCACTCACTTCATGTGCACTGAAGAGCACTTTCAAGTACCACAATGTGCAAAGAAGCTTCCCCTGGCACATGTCTACCAGCAGCCCTGGTTAAGGCACCAGACAACTTGGTACCTTGATTCTCCATGTTGATGCCATCACTCCCTAGGGGAAGAAGAATGCAAGGCCAATCTCCCATTAAAGAGACAGTACACACTGGTACCCGAAATGAGACAGATGTAGGCAGCCATGACTCCTATCTGAAGAATCCACAGAACAAAAAATTAAAAATATAGAACTCCATAAAAGGAATGTACCATGCTAATAAAATCAACCAGAAAGGGCATAGGGGAAATTCAGACAGCTAAGAAGGAATCTGAAAAGTACATGTTTGCAGAGGTTAAAAAAGGAAAGAAAAAGGATATGCCAGCCTTCAATTAGATTTAAATATTGAAAACATTTCCTTTTCCCAGTGACAAAACAATTTTCAAGAAACATGTAAGTTGAACGATCTCGAATTTCAAAAAAAGGCAAAAGGAAAAAGGTAAACTTAATTCAAAATGTAAGCAAGACTTTCAATCACAATTCTTTAAAATTCCAACCTCCAGACCTGAAGCAGAATCCAAACGCATTTTGTGATCATTTTTCAGAACATTGATATCCAGAGAAGGCAAGGAAGGGTACTTTCTCATCTGTTAAGTGCGCTTGGCAAAAACAAATGAAGACACTTAAAAGAAAACAGAAAACTCCTCCCCATGCATAATGGAAGAGGAAATGGTGAAGGAATAACTTGTTTATTTGGGGACCTGCATCTTCTGAGCAGCAATCTGGCAGCTGTTGTACTCGCTGCTTACATTTGAGACTAACCTCTACTGTGGCAGCGGTAGATTGCATATGGGGCTCATCATTAGACTTCTAGGCTGGGGATTTCCAGGCATTCAGCCTGTGGCACAGTTCATCTGCTTCTGAGGTAAACAAGAGCTGCAGTGTTTAATTCCATAGCAGCAGAGAGAAATCATGAGCATTTTTAAATCACCACCCCCTACTACAAAATAAAACCAGACACAGTCTCCAATAACCGCTCAAAAAAATTTGCAGATAAAAAGATGTCTGCGTAAAACTACCCAGAGGGACTGGTCCAGAGTTTGGACAGTTTCTTTGCTGAAATGGATGTCTAACCTGTCTCTAACAGCTCTGGGAGGACATTTCTATAGAACTTCCAGACTTGCAGCATTATCTACAGCGGGATCGTATTACAGGACGCTGCTGGGAGAAATGAGAATGATGAAAAAATATGAAACGCAAGAGAGGAAATAAATGTGAGTTATGTAGGCTGTCCCCACATGTAGTCACTACACATTATTTAGGTGTGAAATAGACCAAACTACTGGCTATCTGGACATATTGACTGAGTTGGTGCTGAAAAACCAATCAGATACCTGGAATAAAGATTTATCTGGAGGATGCTGATTTTAAATTGTATTAGCCAACTTTGCTGCTCTTATGTATAGGGAAAGGAAAAGGAAAGAGAAGGGCTGTGCTTTACATGAGCACCTCATCACACAGAATTGTTTTCTTACATCAAAACCAAAAGGAAATGAGGATGGATTCTACCATCAATACCCATTATGTACCTCTTTAACATACATATTTTATCAGTCCTGTTTTCAAAACATACTTTTGCCATAACTAATGGGGGCAGAAATGTCTTTTTAATTAATTAGGGGCAAGAAAGTAAATTCTAGGATGATGTTATCAAAAGCAGTCAGCTGATTTAATTTTGCTGGCATGGAAGTCAATGGAGATTTTGACACTGACTGCAGACACAGTAGAATTCAATTAATGACAAGGACTTTCAAACAGTCCATGAAATACATTCAGTAGCACCCACCCTCCCTCATTAACTCCTACAGAAGTTAGCAGAACTAACAGCAGAGCATGTTGCTGCTCAGTCTGTATTTCGGTAGCACAGCCTGGCTCTGAGTAAATAATACTAAGCAATAATTCTAGGTTAAGAATTCATTATCCAAAAGGTTCGAAATAAAAAAGAGAAAGAGAAAAAAGTCTCTAAAACATACCCATTTACAGTTCTGCACACTTAAAATCACATTTAGTAAAGCTGCATGGGTTAAAGCAAATAATAATAATAATCTGAATTAAACTAAATAAAATTTGTCAGAATGGAAAGAAAACAAATCCAAACTCTTGACAGCAACATAAAACCAGAATTCTGCCCATTCCCTTCATAATGGCTTTTCTATTGAGCTTCATTCTGACCTTTTATTACTTTCCCAACATTGAAGAATATTGCTTTTCAACACTCTTCATGTCTTTGCTACCCCTGCCATTATTCCTGTGTCATTGTTAAAAGCTGTTAGCCACTGTTGTTCCAAGGTGCACAGTAGTGCTGTACCTTAAAAAAAGACGCAAGAACATATGTACTTTTTGAGGAAAAAAATATCAAAAATATCAAAATATTTCCCACTTTTCCTTCTAGAGACCAAAGCCATATTTTGGTATAAAATTAAAGTAACTAAATGAGTAAATAGTAGTTTAATAAATACGCTGAGAGACTGAAAAGCGTGAAATCAATTTTTTGCCGGAAGGGATGAAACAAGACACTTTTATACGACTTGACTGAACTTAAATAGACATTGTCCTGATCCTGTAATTGTTCCATGCTCAGAACATCCATTGAATTCAATGGGAGCTCCAAAACCAGATCAATTAGAGGATCAGAGTTGTTTGGGAAAGGCCTGCCCATCACTTTGAGAAAACAAACCAGACAGACATTGAAAAAGAATGTAAGCCCATAACTAGTATACAAGATTAAACAAACAAGGCTATGCAAATCCTACAGCCCATAAAGAAGCACACAAGCACATGCAATCCTAATGATTTCTCTTAAAATCAAGTCTTGCTCACAGTGAAGAAGGGCTTTGTCACCAATTTTAATGTATGAGCTTTAATGGGAGTATGACCAGGCTTTAGGAGAAAAGTCAAAGTGCTAACAGTTTGACACTACACAATTTGCACTACATGTTTAAGGCACGCTGGATCAACACACAGCCCAGCAGCTCTCTGCACCAGCAGAAAGCCTGTCAGAGTACAGTCCTGCTCTTAAGCAGAGACGAAACTCTGGCTCCAGTCCAGAGCAACTAAGACCAACACACAAACAAAGTCTCCTTCCAGGCCTGCAGCTGGATCCTAGTGGACAAACCTCCGCGCTGCTGTGGAGCCCTGCTGGTTTTAGTTCTGCAAAAGCACAGAGACCTAACAGCAAGACACGGACCCTTAATTCCTAAGAAACACCGTAGGGGCTAGATTAAAATGGGGATCATAAAGGAGAATTTATATTAAAAAAAGAAATTAGCTTTTTTCTTGTTGTTTACAAATGGCATCTAAACTGACAATCATTAATCCCCTGTCAGTATTTTGTGGTTCCCCTGTAAGTTTGGTGTATCAGTTCTACACAGTAGAAGAGTCTCATGAAATCTCACCTAGCTTTTTTTTAGGTCTCAGAGGAGCAGTACTAATAGACTACTACCTGAGCATATCTCAGTACAAAGGTAAGCAGCCTGATGTAAGGCATTCAGTCTAAAATGGACTCTAACTTAAGCAGTTGAGATCTCGATTAGCTTTACAATGACAGCTGTTCCTGCAAACAGGAAGAAGTTTAAGAAGTCTAATAATAAAATATAATGATGAAATCTAGCACATTTATTTTTTTTTAAATACAAGTCATCAAGTAGTTCAAAGCTAGTCCATCTCCAAGTGGCAAATTCTCACCATACAGAGTATCAGCAGTTCAGCTACACTCCCCATTTCACACAACCATGTAAAACAGACTTTAAAAGGACTTGAAGAGGTTGTATGAAGAACCGTACGGAGTCAGGAAAAAGGCCTGTCCATTGCATTCTCTGGCAATGATTGGGAACACATACCTAGCAAATGACTACAGAACAGAGTCAGATGCAGAGTGATTCTTCCTCCAGTGTATATTCCCAACACCTTCCAACCTATAGCTCACAGACCTCCCAAGTACTCCATAACAGAGACACAAGGCTGTATCTGCACCTTTGCATTCAACAGCCCTGATGGACTTTTCCTCCATCCACTTGTTTGATTGCTTTCTAATATTCACACTTTAGACCATCCATAACCTCCTGCAGCACAGAGTTTCACAGTTGTATAAAAAAAATACTTGTCCCTCCTGGGCTCCAAAGCAGATGCAACTACACCTGTGCCCTTTGAGACAGAATAAACCCCCACAATGGGGTTTCCCCAATGTCTCTTCTTTGTATGTCAGCCCAAAGCATGCATTCACAGCTCCTGCTGGGCAGCTCCAACCGCTGCCACTAGCTACGGACTCCATGTGCTCCTTGTCTACCACTAAGATGCAGTGAAGGCTGTGTATGAAGCCAGTTTGCATATGCAGGATGGCTGCCTTCTCCGAAAAGCTAATCTTACAACCAGAATCCATGTTTTTATCCAACTGAATGCCAAACAGAAAAATCCCTCCTCCAGTTACTTCAGATGTTGCAGCTGGAAAAAAACAAAACAAAACAAAACAAAAGACAACAGAGGTATTTTAAAAAGATGTTGCAGTTCCACAATCACTTCCAAAGGATCACAGAAAAATTCAGGTTGGAAGAGACCTCAGCAGGCCTCTGGTCTAACCACATGCTCAAAGCAGGGTCAGCTAAGATCAAAGCAGGATAAGCGAGGAGCCAACGCAAAAGCCAGCATCGGCTAAAAGAGAGTTTCTCCCTTTGACCCTCATCCATTTGTTCTTGCTACCTCATTAGGACAGTTGCTGATACTTGTGTGACAGGGTTTGTCCATTAAAAACTAACTAAACATTAGTTTGCAGCCTGATCGGTCTTTTGCTCTGGCTCCCTACACAACTGCCAAGCGCTAGAAGGGATGCGTGACCACTCTGTACTGTGACAGCCCATTCTGTTGCCACTTTGAAGTGGTTATACAGGCACTGAGTCTTTCCCTTTTAGTCCATTGATTCTAAGACAGATTAGTATTTGGCAAAATATGTTATGACTTTCATTACTTTGTAGAAACCTTACAAGTTCCCAGTAAAAACTCAGACCTCTGGATAACAAATTCAGGCCTGTTGAGAACCACTTGCGTTTCACCACTGCCATTCACAGAATCTTTGAAGTAGTTCACAATCGTTCAGTGTTGAAAATGCTGGAAAAACAACTCCTGTAACAAGACCGTACCTTGCTGAAATAGAACTGGCAGATCTTCCCATCAAATCCTCAGTAGATTGAGTTCCCTGTTTTAAAAACAATGCTTGCCAGTGATTGCACTGATTATTCTGTCTTAAAATGGGTAAATCAGAAAGAAACTTTTTCTTCTTACTTCCATACTCAGAAGCATAAAATATTTTTACAAGACATTCTGAAAAAAAATACTCCGCAGTTCATAGAGAGCATTATTGTGAAATGGTAAATTGTGCAGAGATCATTTGCTCACGTTTACTTATTTTCATAATACAAGACATACAGTTAAATGGCATATAACATATTTGAAAATAATACACTTTTTCAGGAAATATAAAAAGATATAAACACTCTGTAACGTATAATTAACTTGAGAAACCAGCTAAAAGAGCTTGGCAGGACTCGAAAAGATTAATGCATGTGTGTATGAAAACATGCATATTTACATTTAAAATAAAGTCTCCTCCTATAAGTAAGTTTGACTATACATTTCAGTTGTGGAGTGTGTACTCCATGAAGTCTCTACTGAAGAGCTGGGTACTGGTCACCATCAGCCACTGAGTGCTTCTGAGATCAGATGCAGGAAGTTTTCGGTCCTTACACATAGACCGAGCCCTCGCAGACTGAGCAGGGAGCACACAGAGAGCGTGTCTGCATGTCTCTGGCAGCTGCTGAGCTCTCCTGCAGGACGTTGGTCTGAGGGGTGGGTGTTGAAGTTCGCACGGCCAATCTGCGTGGAGAAAATTTGTACAACCATACTTCTGTTTGGTGCCTAATCCTCAGTGGAGCTTGGTGTGATTCATGGCTTGAGCGAACTGATTTAACTTTAAAATAGTACCTAACTTCAAAGCTGGTCTTTCTTTTTAGTGTGGGGTTGAGCCAGATGCTCTCGACAGTTCCCTAACATATTCTGTGATTCTGTGAGGAATCAAAAAAAGAAAGATCACTAAATCCAAGAAACAGAATGCACTGTACATGTTAATGTGGGGTAATGGAAGATTAATGACTGAAATGTTTGTGACCCACTACTGTATTTGCACCAAAATACTTATTTCTGGAAGAGGTGTCACCGTAGGGAATGTTCACAGGTGTTCAGATATGTGTTACAGAGATAAAAGTAGAGGAGGGATGATGAGATCACACAAGGCAGCTTTGTATCTCTTTAAAGCAAGTAACATTCACTGAGAAGTAAGAAAGAATAACCTTTATTGATAAATAAGCATATCGGACAACAATTCTTTTCAATATTATCAGACACAAAACAGTGGGAGAATAAAAACTCATTTCAAAATATGCAGACAGTTCCAAAATGGACCAGCTTCTCCTCTCCCTCTCCTATTACCACTGCTTAATAATCTGAATTTGGTTTCCAACATGAAAAAAGATGAGCAAAATCCCTCCAAAAATACAGCTGGGGTTTTATTTCTCTGAGTTTGTATCTGCCTTGATAAGTAAATTACAAACCCAAGCAAACTGAGCGTAAGGGTAATCAAAATGCAGTGGAATTACAATATAGCTAACCATCACTGTTGTTCCTCTCACTTCTTCTTTTCATTCTGCATTGAAGATAGGCTTAGGTGCAGGTGAGAAAGGGGAAAAAAAACACAAACTTGTGACTATTTAAAGTATTAACTTCCAGCACAGCAACTTGCAGAATATGTGTGCTCCTGAGGATGATTAATATTACCACCAGCAAGAGGGGGCATGAAAAAGAGAGGGGGAGAAAAGAACGGAAGCAGAATATCAGATATAAAAATCCGGCATGCAATTGGGTCATCTGAAGTTGTTATCAAGTACTTTAGACTTTGAAATTATTAATGTTTATTGTACACATTTCTGGAATAAAAAGCACACAAAATTAGTAAAAATCATTTCTCAGAGTCGTTTCTCTGGTCAATAGCTGCATACTATCTGTAGCAGGCTAGACCTGAGCTGAAAGACCAGAATGTGGAAAACTTGAGGTGTATGTAGCACAAAAGGGGACATCACAGAAGCAGGAGACACAGTGATATATGTATGTTGGTTAGGTGAAGAAGGCTGATACATCAGAACGGATGCGATAGAAGCTCACACATGATGTCAACAGTGGCCCAGGGAAGTTTTTCCAACTGTGACTTGAGTAACCCTCAAGTTCCTTCAAAAATCTGATCCTTCATTCCTTTCTTTGCAGAACTGCTGCAAAATCTTAATTATCTACTTTCATCCCTACGTAAATAAGGCAGGATATTTGGAAAATAATAATAGGCCTGACCGCACACTGTTTTCACAGATACACAGCTTTTACACAGCTTTCCTTGAATGTGCCTCATAAATCGGGCCCTTAGTCTGACAGACCATTAAAATATTATGAATTAGTCTAAACATAATGGCAACAACTGTGAAAAAACACATGGTTTTGGAAAAGCAGAAGTAAAAACTGGACAAAATACTGAGCATTCACCTTCCCCATAGGCTCCATCATTGCCTGCCTCCAACCTACTCACCCTACCCTTGCTCCGCTGAGGTCTGCATGAGGCACACATCTCAATTCCTCTCAGGACTACAAGGATGACGAGCGAAGAAGCTGAGAGGAGAAATCTACAACTTGGTTTTATCAACCTTTTTTTTTTAAGGTTTTATCAACCAAGGGATGTCCCCTTCACCTGTTGCTGTGACCCAAGTCCCTCACATGCTGCTTGCTCCCAGCCCCGCTGCTCCTGCTACCGCTGCAGCCAACACAGGGCATCCCCAGGCACCTCCCGGTGAGACAAGGGTGAAGGCCATGGCTAGATGGCTTTTTTTTTAAGATATTAAATTCTGAGGCAGACATCACTTTGCATTCAAGCCATGTAATGGTACTTTTACTGTAGGCTGGATTATTATTCCCCAATGAAAAAAGACAAGGACTTGGATGCAGGTTTCCTTCCCTCAAACTTTTTTGCCATTCTGGAATGGGCTGTGGGTCCAGCCCACTCCTGTCAATAGGGCCACACACAAAACACAGCGCTTTCCTTTAAGAACAAACGGAGTAAGAACCTGACTTTGAAAGTAGTCATTACAATATTAGACTTTAAATAAAAAGGAAGCCCATAGTTTTTCTCCAGTCATGATTTACTAAAATGAATTTTCACACAGCTTACCCACTGGTGACACATTCTGGCCCAAACACTATTTTGTGCAAGAGATGATGAAAAGATCAACAGCGGCAGAACTTCTCTGTGACCTATCTTTACTTGTGGTTTAGAAACAACCAGCATACAATCTTGCAGCTATGCAGGTGGGGA
The DNA here is from genome assembly GCA_013399475.1 of Chauna torquata. Classification (NCBI taxonomy): domain Eukaryota; kingdom Metazoa; phylum Chordata; class Aves; order Anseriformes; family Anhimidae; genus Chauna; species Chauna torquata. The sequence goes on along the minus strand of VXAL01010537.1, from coordinate 5,764 downwards.
TCTGAGGCAATGAGATTGTTGTTGCCAACGTTATTATGAAGCCAGCTGCCATCACAGGGATCTCAGACAAAATGCAAGTGGTGCTGCCTTCATAGTAAGCCAGTGGTGATCGGCACATCAGATGCTCTCAGAATCCATTCAGAACAGAGTGCCTCCCAAGTATCTTCCCCTGTACATTTGTCACTACTCACTTCCCACAACTCTGCATAACACTATCATCTATCTACATGGTGCAAGGCAAAAGGTAAAATATGAAATCAAAGTTACAGTTATCTGCATCCTACCAAAGCACTGTATCAGAAAATACTCCACATGATGGCAAAGAAAGGGAGAGTAAGGCGGTTCAGGTTCAGAATGATATCCAAATCCATAGCCAAGTTCTAGTCCATGAGTTGTCCCACGGATTCCAAGATGACTACTTAAATACTGAAAGCTGGGTGTCTATTTCGGCTTGACTATATCAGTGCCTACAATCTGGTGATACCTGGTATATTAAAATCTACTGGAACCATATGTGGTCAAGACTCACTTGTCAGGACCATGCTCCAGTGATGTATAATATCCACACGAATATTTCATCCTCTTTCAAAAACAAAATTTCTTTTTAGCTTTCCCTTGTTTAGTAACAGTCAGTGCTTATGCTAAATTTAAGACAGACCAGAAAAAAAAAAACAGTATCTACCAGCCAAATTTGACTTTTAATGATAAACTTATTGACTTGAAAATTTAAAAAGAGCCTTGAACTGCAGCAATATGCTTCATTTTTGTTTTGGTTTGTGTCATACCTTTCAAGTGATACAACTTTTTTTTTTTTTTTAAATAAGGCTCATTAAATCATTATGAAATATAATTGTGTAGTACCAAAAAGCTCTGTACCCAACATAAGGTATCCACAGTGGTGTTAAATATTTTAGCTTACTGTCAGCTTACTACAAAACAATTTTAACCTTTAGCTGATCTACCTTCACATTTGATTGTTATCCACGGCAGTGCATAGCAAGAAACGCAGGTTTCCCTGTGCACTGCTTTCCACTCTAAGCAACACGCCTCAGACTCTACCTTAACATCTCTGCAGTCTTCAGTGAAATTAATGCGTGAAGCTATTCTGATATCCTCAGAAGTCAACAGCCACTACAGAGGAATATAAGCCTCATCACTTTAAGGCTTTAGCTCCAACATTTTTAGTGTGGTTTTTGTTTTAATTGGGCATTTTGGTTTAAATCCTACTTTCTGACTGATGATTTTTTCAATTAATGCAACTCATTTTCAGCTTGGTATTTTGCCTAGTTCCCTTCAAATTGAAGCAATTACAGAAAAAATTAAGTGCTCCAATAATTTTAAACCTCTCTACACTCTGCAATATTATCAGTGTACTTCACTTTTTTTTTTTAAAGGTGCAAGCTCTTCAGAAGTGCTTACTATTCAAGCATGCACAGTCTATGAACTGATTAAATATTATCAGACAATTTAAAATCTTTACAAGAGCTTTGGCTTTCCAACACTGAAAGCAAATGCTGTGCTAAACTCAAATGATGCTATGACATGGTATGCTCCAAACAAAAGAAATACCAAAATGATTTTCAAACAAAGACAATCTCAGGCTTTATATACACAACACCAGAAAAAATAGCCTCTTTCCATTTGAAGGATGAACTCTTTCTTCTCAGATCATGAGCCAGAGAACTTAGGCCAAAGTCCTGCCAGACATATGTGTAGACCGTTGCATGCAAAGCTTCATCAACTTCTATGCTGTTTTGAGAACAGCCGTAAAGGTCTTCCTGTTGCAAAACAATCTGCACAACTGGGGCTTTAATGAATGAATATTTCACTTTGAAGAAAAAACAAAAGAAACAAACAAAAAAACCCACCAGATGTAGACAGAAGCACTCACCTGAGGGAATGCAAAGGTTTGACATGACTACTGTCTTTGCTGTACAGCAGTCAAATTGCTACTCTTCTTATGTCAGGAGCTTACACGTGTGATTAAATGAGCAGGAAGTTCTCTCATCTTACAGACTTAAATGGTATCTTAAAGAGTCCACTTTTATAAATCTACTGCACTTAATCATAATTTCAGTGCTCTCTTCATGTAAGGATTTCAGAGTAGATATAAAGGTGATAAACCTATGCACACAAACCTTATTATTTCTTTCTAATAGAATAAACTGACGCAAAGAGTGAGTTTGTTTTGGCTAGTGTTGTTAAAAAAATACAAACCAAAGAAATATACAGAACAATTAAATCGATGCTTTTAGTGCAAGGCTCACCTTCTTCCCATATGCTACATCACATCTGTAATTTCTAATACTATTGTGTTCTGTATGATGGTACATGACTGCTGAACAATAGGCTTATGCATCCTCTAGTTTATGTGTACCAAGACTACCCCGCACACGAGTTTTTAAACCACCCCGTTAAAATCAACAACGTAACTACAATACGACAGACTCCTGCCAGTGCTCAACATTTATTATTCCTTGCTTAAAGAGAGGGGGAAAAAAGCCACACAGGTTATCTTTCTCTTTTTGTGTGTGCGTGTTAAATACCACAAGAGCAGTTTGTAGGCTCAAGGGTACATTTTTGATTGCTCAACAAATGCCATTACATTCCACACAGATTTTTCCTGATTGACCTAAAAAGCAGTCCCCTGGAGATGGGGCAAAGGCTGATCACTCTAATCAGTTTTTTGTCCCACAAACCACAATTTCTTCCCCACATACCACGAGAACACTGCTGTATTGCAGCGTGTGAGTACACATACCGCCAGGTGGATGAATGCTGCAGAGCTTACTTCTGACCAGACCCTCAGTCATCCAGCTATGAATTCTCCAAACTTAAATACACCACCTGTTGCTTAATCCAAAATACTTTTAAAATTAGCACTTCTAGTATAAACAACTACTATGTCTTTCAGTACGTACCTAATGAATAGCCTGGGATAGGGAAACTAAAAGGATGGCAAGAGAGGAAGGAAGAGATTACAAATCAGCATTTCCAGACGCACATTTTGTGTGTGCACTCTGTACCCGTTTTCAAACCTGTTTTCCCTTCCTTTGCTCTTTGGAGTCATCTTTCAGCCTTGACCTTAGCTGAGGGAAAGAGATTAGCCCAGAGTGCTAGGATAAGTTAAGTCTTAGGTCTAAACAGCCCTTGCACACACATACATATTGGCCACTCATGCTAATCAGTGTCAGACATATGGATCAAGGGAGACCAGACATCACAGTGTAAAGGCTTCAACATGGATCAGCCTGTCAAAATGCTGTAGGGAAAAATGTGTTCTACATCCCACACCAAATGCATGAACTTATGAGGGGTGTCAGGCTTCAGGTGGACAACACAAATGAATCCAAAGGGAAAAATTCTCCTCATTTACAGCAAATCCTGAACTCATCAGTGGAACCGTGCTGGATTTTCTTGTGTCATACAGGGCGGACTTTGCTGATGATGACCTCTGGGGAGGAAAGATACTCAAAGTAATAGTGTCATACTAAAATCTAGTCAAATTTGTAACATTAATTAACAGCAGTCCCAAGACCCACAGCTGCCCCCAAAGTCTTTCTGGCAGTTATTGTGGTTTCACAACCACAGCTTGTCTTTCTTTAGTGCTATTTTCTCTTCCTTGATCTGTGCAAGACCCACAAAAATATCAGGGAAAACAATGAAACTGCCTGTACACTAGGGACGGGATTTTAAAAAAAGCACTTAATATCAGTCTCATTCTGCTCCCATTGACGTCAGCTATAAAATTCCCACTGCCTTCCTGGAAGCCAACAGATGCCACTGCTGATCACTTTTGAAAACAGCAATCCAAGAGTGGTCAAATGTAAAAAGATAGTATATATAAACCAATGATTCTTCTTTTCCCTCCTGTTGTTTCTAATTACAGTTTTATTTAACTCTAGCCCATAATCTGCACGCTATTTCAGGGAGGGGGTCCCCAAGACCACATGGAGAGGTAAAACCCCTTTGCAGGTATGCTTAAATTGATGCTACCTCTCCAACTCAGCTTTTTCATTTAGCCTTCAGCTGTAAGGGTGTGTGTGTGTGCACACGGTTTACTTAGTTCACTTCCTATTTTACTCCTGCACTGAGGTGCCCTGATCGTCCACGCTGCACAAAACCTAGTTTTCTCCCTGGCTTTCTTCTGAAACAAACTGCGAGGTCCCCTCCAAGGGGAAACTGTCTGGCAAGAGATGCGTATGCATGCTACACAAAGATTATGTCTACCTGTAATGCCAGATTTGGTTCCTTCAGTCTTTCTGGCAGACCTCTCATCGTCAAACACCCACAAACCAACAACCCAGAACGTGAAACACACAACCCCAATGGTATGTTATGGAAAAAATCACCTCACCCCTCAAGTGAGCTATCTGCTCAGTATTTCTGGCATTTGGGGGAATTGAAAGCCCACAGAAATAATAACAAATGTGACACAGAACCATCCCAGGGACCAAGAAAAAATACAGGCCCAGAGCTTTGCAATACGGATGTGGCTAGTTCAGTGCAGAAAGTGTTAGTCCTAAGCATAACAGAACTATGTTAGCCCCCAAACACTGCCGTGAGGGCCAGGGTTGTCTGCCTGGTGCAACCCACAGCCGGGTACGGAAGGATCTGCGGTGTTGATTTGGCAAGGTCTAGTCAATAATTACACCTGGCGGTAAGACGAACACACTGACAACCTAGTTCAAAACAGGGCAAAATAACTCTTAACCACATGTATAAAAAAACAGCCCAAGTGGGTACTGACAATTTTAATTGACATTTTAGACAGAGGCCTCCTTATTTATCCCTCCATCCCTCCCACAACCCCAAAGGCAGACAGATTTACTAATGAAGCTATTTTATAATATTTTTAACTAGCCATCACAATGTTCTGCCTGAGTCCTCAACTACCCCAAATGGCAGCTCTAACACAATAGCAGCATGAACACATGACAACATATAGACAGATATACATTCTAACCCTACGAAACAGCACTTTAAGAAGGAAGAAAAAGGGGGTTAACATTTTAAATTGCCACACATGCCTTGACTGGATCCAGTGATGAAGAAGATATAAAGACAGTTAAGGAATGAATGCAAGAACTTCAAACGGGAATGGAGTAGAGCAGATCACGTCTGAAGTCTGGATCCCCAGAACCACAAAGCTCCGCTGCATTTGAGCCTAGCGAGGACTACAAAAGTGCTCAGTAATGCACACAGTGACTTAACAAAAAAGGAAAAAAGAATGCAAGTGCCAATGTCAACAGACTCTTCTTGAAATAGAGAACTCAAATCTCAAGGTTCAAAGAATACATAGATAGTATTCACATGAATCCACTTACATTCCTTAAACCTCATGTGTGCTTTTACAAGACCAAGACATTTCTTTCCCTCCAGAATTAGAATTCTGGACAAAGCAGCCAAGGCAAGCATACCTGATTTTGGAAGCTTTTTTCGATATAATTAACATCTGACATTAAGAACTGACATCTAAGTCATCTCTTAATGTTGACTTTTTAATTCACTATCACAAAGCTTCCTTAGATGAGAAAAATCGTTAGTTCATGTGTATGCACCAACAAGAAAAGGCTCAAATCTAGAATTCTCCACGATGTGGAGAAATCCCAGTGAAGCTAGGAGTAATGTGGATGATGATGGTTATAAAACAGGACTGCAGTTACTGTCACGTACTAATCTCTGTAATTAGCTAACTGATCACAGCATCTTTCACATTGCGCTGCACTTTCTTGCAGGTTCTCTCACAGAATCATAGAATCAT
>VXAL01010536.1:32803-59801 GCA_013399475.1 Chauna torquata | reverse complement strand
AATTGGGAGTAATGCAGTTATAGAGATTGAGACCGAGGAAATCATTATCATATTCAAAGACCTTTTTATTCAAGCTGCCTTATATCTTTCATTTTGATTTGCTTCATGAAAACTGAGGTATTTAACACTGTGGGTGCTACTTAAAAGATTTCTTTTATCGTTTATCAATCCTAGTGTTGCTAGTATATAGGACCAAATTTAATGGGAGATGTAAGGTACTGCTTTGAAAAGAGTAATAGGACAGTTTCTGGGTATTTCCTATAGAAGTATGTACTTGAACATCATACATAAAACCTGATTCTGAGCATTCAAAAAAGGTATTAAGAAAAATCACAAAAATATTTTCCACACACTGCTGCTGTTTGAAATGGGTAACTGTAGATTTTAAAATTTGAAAAATTCATGTAGCCCACAATTTCTTCCCTAATTACCGCCAGAACTTTGTGTCTTTCTGGCTGTGTCACAAATAGAGATGGTGTGAGGTTATGTTCTAAATGATGTCTGAGTTTCTTCCTAGGCCTATCTGTCCCCTTGGCAAAAGACGTGCTTCTAGCACAACACCTCCTTAAGATCCATGCAACAGCACATGTGGCACAGAGGTAGGTGCTTTTACAGGAATCTTGATCTGCACAATTAAAATGGGTTACAGGTTTGATTTTACTCTGAGCATCTGTCATGGTTTTGGCTGGGACAGAATTAATTTTTTTGTAGAGGCTCACACAATGCTGTGTTTTGGATTTTTGATGAAAATAGCGGTGATGTTTTTGGTTGTTGCAGAACAGTGTTTACACAGAGCCAAGGACTTTTCAGCTCCTCATGCTGCCCTGCCAGCGAGGAGGCTGGGGGTGCACAAAAAGTGGGGAGGGGACAGGACCAGGACAGCTGACCCAAACTGGCCAAAGGGATGTCCTATACCATATGGCATCAGGCTGAACAATAAAAGCTGGGGGAAAGAAGGAGGAAGGGGGGGACATTGGGAGTGATGGTGTTTGTCTTCTCAAGAAACTGTTATGCGTGATGAGCCCTGCTTTCCTGGCAGTGGCTGAACACCTGCCTGCCCATGGGAAGCAGGGAATGAATTCCTTGTTTTGCTTTGCTTGCGCACACGGCTTTTGCTTTACCTGGTAAACTGTCTTTGTCTCAACCCATGAGTTCTTGCACTTTTACCTTTCTGATTCTCTCCCCTATCCCACCTGGGGAGAGTGAGCAAGCAGCTGTGTGGCCTGCTGAGGCTAAACCACAACAGCATCAGAAGAGTTTCCCATAAATTGTCATATGATGACAGACTGGGAATTGTAATCATAATCAATAATACAGTGTACAATACTTGCTTGGGTCATTCTAGTGGATCCTTTATTTTCCTGATTATTTATGCTGAAAAGCAGAACAAGTTATTTTAAAAATGTCTTATTGATTGGTATCATGGCAATGATAAAATCTAATAAAATCATATTCCGATAGTATTTCTTATGCAGAAGCTTCTCTAATAGCGTGCCAGTAAATGTCACTAACAACACCATTGAGCTTATACTCAGACAGTTCCACACAGACACTCTGATCTACCTCAATCTAACACATTCATAAGTGAAGGATATACAACATTTGAGTTATAAAGACTGCTGTGTCCCATGGAATACTTTGAATTACTCAGAACACAAACTTTTTCGTAAACAATACAAACAATGCAGTTATACAATCCAAAGATTGGTTTGAAGGGGCAATTCCAATACAGAAAGTAGACCTCACTAATTAAAATCCCAATGTTAAGTTGAATTCAAAGGATGAGTCATATTTATAAAATTACAATGGTGTGTATAAGTAATTTTATGGCTGTAGCTAATGTTTGCTTTAACGATAACACTAAAACACAGGAAAAACAAATCCACTTAATCTACCTGACTGTCCAGTGGCTCTAACATACTACACATAAAGAGGCCGCAGGAACAGATATGGTGAAACTGACACTGTCTTATGTAACCACAATCTTACAAAAAATTTGAATGTATTTACCTTAAGGTGTATGAACAACTTTGTTTGAGAATAAGTGGAATCCTCATGACTAAAACAAGCATATAGTGATTGTAAGGTTAGAGTTTAAAGCTAGTGCATAATGCAAACATATGAAACTATTAAAACATCTGTATCATTTTGTATTAGTTCAGGTATAGACATCTATATTTTGGTGCAGTCTGGCAAATCAGACAGTTGTCCAGGCTTCCCTTTCACTTTCACTTTCCTGTCTCAATAGACAGCTTTGACCATATTACACCATATTGAATTCTAGTAATTTATATCCTCACATAACAGCTCCTGGTTGAATCTGTGAGATGGTTACTTGAGAGTAACTCCCTCAACTTTCACTAATCCACACATTTGCTGTAACAGTATGTTCCTAAAATTAGGACAAAATGTACAAAATATTCAACATCTTTTACATTCAATTCTATATAAAAATATATCTGCTTTCTAAACTAAATAATAACTAAGTAGTTATTTGAAGTCCATTTGCATTGTTTTCATTACTTTTGCTGGCCCATAGTAACGAGAAAAGACAGTAATAATTGACTGTAGATAGTACTTGTTGGCAAAAGCTTAACAAAATGGTGAATGGGTTGAGTTTATTTGTTGTCTAGGGTGGTGACACAGACTGGTGTTTTAAAGATGATGGTTACAGATTATAGTAGATAAAAACTTTTAAGATTTGCTCATGCTGAAATTCTAGGGAGGTAAATTTCCCAGGATACAACTGAAGTTTAGGGCAGTCCATACAGAGTGCTATGGGACATATGAAATGTCACAAGACAGGAGTGAAGAAAAACAACAACAACAACAACAAAAAAAACCACATAAAATAGAGTTTTGTGGAAAGTAATGAAAGATAATTCCAATGTTAAAATTATATTATCATGCTCATTGTAGTTAGTGTTACTCCACAGGAGCTGGAAATCTGGTGGGCTCTTTTTCAATAGCAATAAGTTTAGATACTGACCTTCAGGTAGTATGACAATTAGGTAATCCAACAGAATGAGAAGTAGAAGAAGCAGAAGCATTAAGTGCTCCTGCAATAAAAAAAGAAAAAGAAAAAAAAAAAGAAAAAAAAAGCATGCATATATTATTTCTTTTGATTTTCAATAATATAGGAAAAAAATAACCATATGGTAAGATTAAAGTCTTGTACTATTTGTTTTGAAATGGTTGGCAAAAGTTTCCTGTTTCTTTTCAGCCTGATCTATATTCTGTGCATTCTTGTGGAATATTTTTTTGCTTTAGTAATGTATCCTAGCCATGTTTCACTACACAGGCCTTGGCTGTTCTTTTGTGTTGGTCTATGCCTTCCAGTCGGCTAGTTTAATAACAGAAAGGACTAGAGCACTTATAGCTCCACATTCAGTTTTGCAGGTTCATTGTGGTTCCAATGCTTAAACCAGCATTTGTTTAATCATCCATCTACACTCACAGTTTTGTGCAGAAATAAATAGAAATCAAGATAGCATCCTAAGCAGCTAGAATTAAACTATCTATTTTGGAGAACATTTCCAAAGTCTTCTGTTTACCATAAAGTATTTCTGTTCCTGTTGGAAGAAATTACTCATAAGACTGAGTAAATTCAAACACTTATGACTGCCTTAGATTACATATTTGATTAACTGTCAGAAATTAAGAACTATATTCATCAGGTAACATAGGGAAAACGAGCTTTTGTATAATCAAGTTAAACTACTGGGCAATCAAATCGAGTCATTTAGAATGCAATTTCTGGAATTAATAAGGAAGTGTGGAGGTAATCATCCTCTTAACAATTCTGAACCCATTTAAACATCCTACCTGCAGCGTATTACGTTTGAATTGTATGGTACCATTAGGAAAATACCTGATGGTATTGTTCCTTGAAGAGCCAGCATCATTAGAACCCTCCAGAGTCATTCTTGGCTGCATCCGAAGCAAGAAATCATTTTCACTGTTATATTTTATAATCACTGCTGTTTCTTGACTTCATTTGGGTCAGTAGATAGAAGAAAAAACCAGTACCAGGCCCATCAAACAATGCAAGACCTACTGCCTATATAAATGGGTTTAAGAGAGGGGGATGGAGGGCGAGAGGGAGGATGATGTTTAAGATGATGAAAAAGTAGTTGTGAAACCAGGCGGCAAAAAAAGTTTGAAAGCATACTTTTGGGGTTATGAGTGGTACACCGTGTGCTTCATTCATTTTTTTATTTGTCATTCTTGGATATGAATTCAGTATCAACTCCAAAACTTTGTAAGAAAACAAAATAATAGCAACATAGTTTCTTATGACATCATCATAAAATATTAATTTTCTGGATCACTAGTTATGTGTGCACGCATATTTATAGTCTGACCTAAAGCTTTCATTCACAAATATCTGCCCTTTAAGGGCAACTTACTGTTTTCTTTATCATCAATGATTTTCATCCCTCGATACCTGAATGTCTACAAGAGCACCTGAGTGCAAGTTTAGGCCAGATATTTTGAAAACATAACATTTGTTTTCATTTTCCTTTGCTTTCCTTTGTCTTTTTCCTGCATATATGTTTCTAACGAGGGTGCTTTCAGGAGTGATCCTGTGTTTCCCAGGGCGAAGAGACAAGGTGTTGTTTAATAAACACTCTCATTGTAAGCTGTAGTTGGAATTTATGTTAGATGAAAATACAAATCACTTGAACTCTTACTGTTTCCAACTAGCTTTTTTTTTGCATATCTTGTATAATGATTATTCAGTGGTGGACTGCAAGTAAGGCTGAATGTATGGAGTAACCTCATTGAAGCTCAAATTCAAGTACAGTAATATAAAAGATTGTTTGCTTCTTTCCCATGTTCCCTCAGCAACCCTTTGTTTTGCTGGAATGATTCAGACATGGAAGTGGTGGCACGTAAATCAAGAATCTAGCTTTGTGTATTTTCCTGATTTCCTCTGAAATTTACTGGAAAAATATATCAGCTTCCTAATTTGTGGGTGCTGATCATATCAATGAGTACAGTCTATGACAATCAAAGCTATACTGAAATACTTTGTAATGACTAGAAGAGGCCAAGTGAAATCAAGCTATTTCAAATCTGTACCATATAGCTGCTCATATACCAGGCTTTATCTCGACCTATTCTCATGAAAAATGTATTTTGTCATCTGCTATACTACATTGTCAGCAACGGTGCTAGAAAATATCATAAATTCTAAATAAGGTTCTTCATTCTCCAATGCTATCGATGCAACACTTTTTTAAAGCATCAGCTGATATGAAAGATAACTTATGGCTAGTTCTCAATAAACCACAATTTTTCAAATAGATCATTATTTAACTTGCAATTACTTTCTTTAACTGTCTTTTTACATTTGCAGCAAAATTAAACTACTTTTCATGTGGTAGCTTTGTTTTTTTCTTCCACAGCTGTGCATAGAATCATATATGAATAAGCTTACGAATTCAGGTGACAAAATCTGATAGAGATATCAGAAAGTTCAGACAAATGATGAATGAGGGTCTCTTCCTCCTAAAGTCACAGCAACACATCCATTTGAACAGACGAAAAACACTTCTATTAGTTTTGTGTATTCATCAGGACCTGGTCAGGCTGCCTTTCTAAGCCAATCTATTTAAAAAATACTCTTTTCTCTTGACAGTGTCAGTGACTGTTCCTTTCTCATTCTGAGTTAACTTGTCTGGTCATTGTTAGTAACCTGACCACAATACTGGCATATTAAAACCAATCAAGCCAGTGAGAGAGTACGTCAAGGACTAGGCTTTGTCTTCTCACCCCCATCTTTTTTCTTCTCTTCCCTTGTTCACTGCACTTTCAGTTTGCTCACAAGCCAGATTGTGAAGCAAAATCCTGCAGCCCCTATCCTAAAAACGGTTTCACACTACTCTTGAAATCAATGTCGGTAACAAAGGGAAGCCATCCTCCCAGACAGAGCAGCCCAAATGTAAATGGGAAGCACTGCTCCCCGCATTGGGTGATGTAGTGAAATACAATGTGCAGTCCATCTCCCCCACAGTAGGTCGGGTCATGTGGATGACTTTCCCATTTTGTTCAAAGCACATAGACGAAGTTAGGCACGGGCATATCACAGCCTTCCCCACTGCCGCGTGATCTCATACCATTAATTAGTGAACATAACAGGCACAGCAGTGAGTGATGTGCAGCACCACCACAGAACGAGTGGGAAATGGGCTAATCAAGAGGCACTACACCTCCACTTGCCTTTTATCCATTGTGTCCTATTACATTGGTACTTTTTATTTCTTCTTCCTTCCCCCTGCCCAGCAGCCTGCTATAACAAATTCATTATCAAATAATTCACACAAGGTCTAAGTCACAGAGACTACCCTTTCAACCACACATTCTTGCCTGTTGTAATAATTCTGTATCTACTTGCAAGTTAAATCAATCTGATGATTTAAGAAGGACATTTTTTTTCCCCCAAGCCTTTCTTCTTGCAGAATGAATGTCACTTTATATCCTTTTCATTCATGTAACCTTCAGAAACAGATTAATTAGTACAACGCATTCTGATTTCCCTATACTATAAGCCAACAACAGATAAATGCATGGAAGATGCATTTATGCAGACTGCAATGCATTGCATAGGCTTGACTGCAGCCACATATATTTAGATTTGCCCATAAATAACATGAATATATGTTACAGTAATAAAAACATATCTGATTGAAAACTCTAGAAATGCACTTTCTGTGCTTGCCAACTCAAACCTCGGTTTCTCAGTTTAAAAAAAAAAAATCTGAAAATAACAAACAAAACAAAATTACAAACAAAGAAATTTAACATTTAAATAAGACGACACAGTAAGCAAGTCTTATAATCTAGTTGTCAGATAAAATTGTTCAAAACTGCTAAAAGTCTGGAGCCATTCAGGCAAAAGGCCATGGCCTTTCTGCAGTAAAACATATAATGTCGCAGGAGAACATGAGGCGGAACATCTGAACAAGAAAAATAAAAATAAAATATTGTCTTGCTTGATGAATTCAAAGAATTAGAAAACAAATGACTATAGCAGAGGAAAGTTTGATAAAAGTAAGGAAAGTGAACCCTGGGAACAACTGTAGAAATGAGGAAAGTCACCAATGAAAGAAAGCAGTTATCCTCGGGGGCAGGAGAGGAGAAAAGAGTTCTTCAGAAGGAACACATTAAGAAAAAATGACACACAGAATAAATTAAAACACACCAGGCAGCCTGTGAGGGGTGGCAGAGGCACATGAACCCTCAGTATGGGAAAATGATTTGAATTATGTTTAGAGATATAATGAAACTTACATCTGTAACTGCCATTGCGGTACAAAATATGCACAGATCTTATGCAAAGAAAACTTTCCATGGGATCAATAAATTTTTAGCTCTTCTCCAAAATTCAAAATGTTTGTGATATCATTATTGTCTTTACTGATCAGATTTCAGTAACATTATATTAAAAAAACAGGTCTTATGAATGTTGCTACAACAATATATACATCATATTTGATTTTATTAGCTCTTTTTCTTATTTATAAAATAAGTTTTATATGAAAGATTTTTGCTTTATTTATCCCTGACTGAATCTGCACCCTGGAAAGTGCTCATTCTGAACACACACACACACACACACACACACACACACACACACACACACACACACGAATCCTAAGGATTTTTTTTTTCTTTTTAAATAATGTTGCTTGTAAGAGGGAAGACAAACTAAGTTTCTTCCTTATTATTAAACAAATCAGAGTACGGATATGAAGAGTATAAGCCTTTCTATCTGTAATAAAATTCAAGCCTGTTAGGTTTCAACTTTCATTTGGTTCAGAAAATTTAGTCGAAATCAGTGCTACTTCAGACCATTGAAGAGCTCAAGCAAGTGAGTCAATGTTTCTCTGACATTTTTAGTAGCTCTTCAGCTCACAATTTCGTATGCTTTTATACGCTTTGATTCTATCGCCGTTCAGACATCATAAGCTGTTACTTTCATGTATGTTGTTGAAGTAAGTTCATACAGTCACCCACACTGCTTAAAACATTTTGTATCAAATCTAAAGGTGGGATATAGGCCTTCATCCTTTTCTTCTTCCTTGGGTAACAGTTCTAAAATAAATCAACATCTCTCAAACTATTTTATTTCAGGCTCTGTTTGTAAGCACTTTGAGCAACAGCTTCAGGCTCTCCGTGTTCCTCTGGAAAAACCAAACAAACAAACAAAAACACTCAAACACTTTGTGACATTTTCAAGACAACATGAAATTATCAACCTGCTGATCTTTGAAGCATTCTTCCTTTTTGCACCTGCCACAGGCTTCCACCCTGCAGTGTAATAAAAAGTGAAACAGTCTAGATGACCTGCCAGATGGCCTCAGATAGGTCGCTTGTGATCTCTGTTTTTGCATCTTCTCTGAGTTAATAGGGATGACAAGTCTAATAATAATAATAATAATAAGAACAACAACAAAATGATAATAGATCCTTAATATTTTTATGAAGCCAAAAATGTTATGTTTTGAAATATCCACAATCTGCCTTTTAAAGAAACTATGGATTGAGGATGCTAAGCCAAGTTAAATACGGATTTGTATGCAACATAGTTTTCTTGATGAAGTCTTCCTTTGCATTGCAAGTTGCCAATATTTTTAATTGGGCCCACCTCTTACTCATTAGTGATAGTCCATTAAAACCACGCAATCCTATTGAAGATCAGAAAAGTCAAAAAATACTAGTAATAAAGGGAGACCTTTATCTGTGCACAGATAATTGAAACATTGTATGATAGCCTTTGGTGATGAGGCTGTATGTATAATAGAAGGCAGGGGCCCTGTGGTTACCATCTACTTGATTTACAAGGTGGAACAACAGCTTCTTTCCCTGACAAACAGCTCTTCAGGGTCAACAGGAATTAGAAAAAAAAAATTTTTTTTTTTTTTTTGTCAGTAGTCAGCACATAGCACTTTGAATACCCAGAGGCTTTCATTCTCTTGAATAACAAGGTGCTAGTTCTAAGTATAGGTATTTTTCAGAGTAGAAGTGTATTTCAAGTACCTTCTTCAAGATCAGACAGGAAAGCTGGGACTGAACAGATGATAACTCAGATTTCCCAGTTCTGTGCTTTAATCACAGAACATCTTTCCTCTCCTAAAATGTGTCCCAAAAGTATACCTTGCAAATAGTGTAGGGACCAATGCTGTTAGTCAAAGAGATTCATAATTACAGCCTGTGTTTGACAGAATACCTTGAGGATGTTTGCTCATCTACAAACAAATTTAACCTAGAAGCTAGTGGACTCTTTTGCATCCAGGTAAGTACATCCAGATAAGTTGCATCCAGATAAGTTGCATCCAGATAAGTACAAAGGTATTTGAAATTTGTCCATGAAATGGATCTAAATTACAGAACTAGTGAGCTTTGCAGAAGGGGAAGAGGAAACTAAAGCCCTGTGGAAAACTATGCAAGGCTCTAGGCATTACGGAGGGCAGTTTTAGACACGGAGCTCTGGCCTCTCCTGGTGCAATTCATCTCACTCATATAGATTTCTGAAAGCTAAACACACAAACCTGAGCTGCTGTTCACTCAATACAACGAAGTGTATGGAAGGAAAGTCCAGTCTATCTGCCTTGTGCAAACCTAGTGGCATGTCCTGAAAACAATTTAATATAGAAGTACTCTTCCCAGACAGAAAGAAGGTAGCTCTTTTTTTCCCTACCTAAACTAGGATAGATATAAAGCCTAATTACTAAGAACCTACGTGAATTCCATAGATTCTGTGTGCAAGAAATAATGCACCAGTTCCTCTTCACCACTCCCACTTTACATACCTGTACAGAAGGACTTCCATCTACTCCAGGCACTCACTGTACAGGCATATGAAGTTCAAGTCCATGCATGGGTGGTTGCTCATGTTCACACTCAACAGCAGTCCAGCTGTCTTTCTTTTACTTTTTTTTTTTTTTTTTTTTTTCACATGTTGAAGAGCTTCCTACCTTCAAGGGAGGAGAAACAACAGCGTGAGTAGTTTCCGTTTATTTTACTTTGGTTTTGTTTTTGCTGTCTCACGGGCTTGCAAGCCATTTAAAAGCAGTGAGAAGAACGGTTATTCAAGTGAGAGGCAGATGGCTAGCATGTCATTACAATATTTCCCAGGAACCATCAAACAAGCACAGACCCAACCTGCTCTAAAAGGGCATGTAAGCAGAAGTACCACCTTGCAAGTGATGGTAGGAGAGAAGGCTGATGTTTTAAGTACTACTAGGCTATCATGCAAGTTTATATTTAGTCATGTAGAAATACATTCTTTAGGACAACCAATTCATTCTTCTATGTCAAAGTAAAATTTAAAAATTGTTCATAATCCTTTCAGAAGTCACAAGGTGCTGGGTGCTGCTTGGGATTACGACTTGCATGTAGGACTTGAAGGTGTGTTGAGTAAGTCTGTGGATGATACTAAATTGAGAGGAGCTGTTGACTCTGTCAAGGGTGGAGAGGCCTTGCAGAGAGATCTTGATAAATTAGAGAGCTGGACAATCACCAACAGTATGAAGTTTAACAAGAGCAAGTGCTGGATTCTAAATCTGGAAAGGAACAACCTTAGCTATACATACAGACTGGGGGACAAGAGGCTGGAGAGCAGCCCCGCAGAAAGGGATCTGGGGGTTCTGGTCTAGGACAAGTTGAGTATGAGTCAATGGCATGGCCTAGCAACCAGAAGGGCCAACTGTATCCTGGGGTGCCTCAAGCATGGCATTGCTAGCCTGTCAAGGGAAGTGAATGTCCCACTCTACTCTGTGCTGGTGTCGCCTCACCTTGAGTACTATGTACAATTTTGGCACCATAAATATAAAATATATAATAATATAAGTATAAAAAGGACACGAAACTATGAGATAGTGTCCAAAGGAGGACTACAAAGATGGTGAAGGGTCTAGAGGGGAAGACGTATGAGGAGCAGTTGAGGTCACTTGGTTTGTTCAGCCCAGAGAAGAGGAGAATGAGGGGAGGCCTCATGGCGGCCTGCAGCTTCCTCATGAGGGGAGTGGAGGGGCAGGGGCTGATCTCTTCTTTCTGGTGACAGTGACAGGACCCAAGGGGACGGCATGGAGCTGTGACAGGGAGGTTCAGGCTGGGTGTTAGGAAAAGGTTCTTCACGGAGAGGGTTGGGCACTGGAATAGGTTCCCCAGGGCACCTAGCCTGTTGGAGTTCGAGAAGCATTTGGACAACACTCTCAGACATGTCTGATTTTTGGGTGGTCCTGTGTGGAGCCAGGAGTTGGACTCAATGATCCTTGTGGGTCCCTTCCAACTCAGGATATTCTATGATTCTATAATTCTATGATCTTTGATAAAGAGAAATTAGTAACATTAATACATCATGCTCATTTCCTTGCAGGAAAAATGTGTATGTTAGACTGTTTCAAGAAACAATACTAAAAGCAGCACTGCCAACTCTCTATGTCTGTGCTGGAATGGATTTCTAGCTTTTCCGTCTCTTCTTTGGAAAGGTAAAAGACATCTGCAGTGTCCGTTTCACATAGACCAATCTCCTCTTATTCTATAAGATTCTCTATTCTGTATTCAGATCTCACCTGAGAATGTTTCTTTTCTGTACCTCATTAAGCTTAAATCTCTCAAATTTCTAAAAAGAAAAAAAAAAGTTACCCATTTATTAGGTTATGCTTTGGGGACAGAATATATTAGAGAAATGCTATAGAAAATTGATTTTGCTTAGCAAAATAAAACTATTATCACACACTAAATGTAAGAAAAATATAGTATCTAAAATTAGGTATGATGACCTTACCCTATACATCAAAAAATTAAACATCAGTTTGAGTTAGTTACCCAACAGTCTCTTTACAGTCTGTGAAGAGAAACAAGCATAATTGCTCTTCTTTATTTTAGACTCGTACTTATTTCTCTTTACTGACTACAACGAACACTTTGGACGGCTTGTGCAGTCTTCAGTGTTTCATGGTTAGATCTCCAGAATGCACATGTGGGGAAGTTACTTCAACGAAACTACAAAGAGCTGTAGCTCTTCCCTGTGCTTCCCTGGGTTCACTCTGGGTTGTCCATGTACCAAAGCCTTACAGCTACAAGGAAAGGCCAAGGACTGGCTCAAATGTAGTTAAAGGAAGCTTTGTGAAAACAAACTTTTGAAAGTACTGTTGCACTGGAAAAAGAGCATCACAAATCCAAGTCCTTGGATAAATACATATCACATGGAGGAATATGGAAAGTCTGTACACACCAGCTACACAGCCCAGAACAGCCTACTTGTCAGCATAATACATATAGAAGAAACATTCACAATATATTTTAGATGTGGGCAATACTACAAAACCATACTCTTAGTCATTATTATTCATGAGCAAATTTGTGTCTTCTGAAAAGAATGCTTGGATAGTCAGTTACTTTTACTGTAAGTAGTCTAATGAGCACAAGAAGTGAATTAGAAAAACTGAGGATATAAAATCATTAAATTTCAATACAGATGAATCATTTGCATAAATTTTGTTTGGCATCAAATACATAGCTCTGGATTGATACTGGTCCCTAGAGGACAAATAGCTACGGATAAATTGCTTTCACCATGAGAAATTCAGCAGGATAATTGTCTTGCAAT
Organism: Chauna torquata; assembly: GCA_013399475.1. NCBI lineage: Eukaryota > Metazoa > Chordata > Aves > Anseriformes > Anhimidae > Chauna > Chauna torquata. Next base: position 47,179 of record VXAL01010536.1, on the reverse strand, counting down.
GGCTAAAGAAGGTTTGAAAACAGGCTGATAAAACATTCAGGATGCTGCAGAGCTGTGCATTTCAGGGTTGAGAGGTTTACAAACGTAAAAATCTTTGCATTGCTCATCATCCTTCATTAGCAAGATAGTAAAATCCATAGCAATTTAAAGCAAGGCTATAACTTTACACAAGCTCTCCTTTTGGGATTAGCTGAAATGCAACACTAAGTAGGTAAAAATTCAGTTACCAGCTTCCTTCATATCTGAATCAAAATTCAGTACATTTCATTCAAGGTTCCAACAGTTCATTCAAAACTTAAACGAACAAAGTGTCTGCCAGAATTCACACAGCAGAGATGTTCAGAAAACTTGTTACAACATGACTGAACATTATTTTCAGTCCCATTAGCTTGTTCATGAAAATAAGTAAAGAAATTTGTCTTTTGAAGCCACTGTGAAATGGTCCAAATCGTAAGTAAAGCTAAATCCCAGCTCCAGAAATGGTGTGAGCAAGCACGGAGATCATAATCTGGATCTGCAGAGAGTGACAAGCTCATGGGAAGGCAGCCTTTTCCCCAGCTGCAGCAACAGATCAAGATCATTCTGCAGCCACACTGGTGGGACTGATCCTCCCGGCCAGCCTCTGAGAACACCTATGAGAACACATTTACCTACTGTACACTAAGGCTTGCTCTAATGGAGATCTCTCTTCAGAGAGTTGTCATTTCATGCTGCCTGCATATGACCAAGTCCTTACAGGATCTCACTCTTCAAGATATCTGAACCATGTCTGTATTAACCAGCAGGACTAGATTTATACAGTGAAACAGCTGGTAACGATCACCCAATGTTCACATTATCCACATCTCCAGGGACTTTTACCATAACTTGTTCTCAGCTAGTTTGAGGGCTTAAACATCCATTAATAATTGCAAATGCACTAAGGGCAGTTTCTGGGACACATCTGGTGTCTTTCTGCAATGAATCTTGTTTGTGTGCTCTGAGACTACCCCAGGATGCTGAACTGGCATGTAGAAATTGATATCAAAAAGATTCACTGTAGCTGTGCATCTCTTGTCTCAACTAAAACTCTGACATAGAAGTACTTCAAGAACAAGTTAAGTATCTAGATCATTCAATCCGGAAATCACTCGAAATAATTTTAAAAAAGCGTAAACACTATTATCATATTCCAACAATATTCAGTCATTAGATTTGGAGGCATATAGCAAGAAATAATGTTTCTTAATACCTGGTACTTTTTTCTTTGCTAAAGAATATTCTTTGTAATTCATTCAGCTGTCAGAGAAACGGAACTAGCTGACAGGGTAATTTCATAGCTCCTTCAATTAGAGACTGCCTTCTTAAATTTCTGGAAGGCTGGGAGACTTCTAGGATTGCTTTCCTTCACATAAATGCAAATGCTCCTCAACATCCTAAGATGCCAGAAATTTTATACTAATTATTCCACAAGTTTGCAACATCTTTCCTTCTGCAATGATAATGTTGATAGAAAATAAAGCAACAGTAATAGTGTTTTAGACCAGAAATATCTGAAATTTTCCTGCCACTTCTTCTTCTCTGGAGATACCATGCTAACATTAGCTTCAGGTAAATTTACTCTCCTTACAACTGTCTGATCCTCTTCATTCCATTTCATCCTGAAAGAATCTGTGTTTTGATGCTCTCTCAGATTGTTGGCTTCTCTGTTTTCAATGCTTTTGCTTCTCATATGCCACTTAAATTCCCTGACATTGAAAAGATGCAAGCAAGAGTATGATCAACACAACCACTCGGAAAAGTCTCTATTTAGGGTTGCTTAAAAGGCTACATATGCCACTTTTAAAATCAGTTTAATTTAATCTGTCCCCTGTGTTCAATTCACCAACAGAAGAGCAATTTAAAAAGTTATCTCCATTTCATAAGCAGTAGGAAAGAGCAGTGCTTTTCTAATTCTTCCTCAACAGTTACTGTGGCCAACGCAAAATTTAAAAGGGGGGAGAATATCCAAAGTTCCATTGAGATTCAAAGCTGGATTTTGCTTTGTTTTTTACAGTGGTGAAAGTTGTGTTTATTTCCAAGAGTAATGAAACATCCAAAAGGCTAAGTATGTTTGAGAGCCCTACTTTCAGAAAACTACTCTATAGGCAAAATACATAAAAGACAGTTACCTTCCATCAATTAATTCCCTCCAGCAACTGGCACATCCAGCCTGGTAGATTTTATAAAACATTCTTTTCTGAAATTACTGAAATATGTATATCTACTTATGGATGTTGCTTTCTTAAAAATGGAGAAAGACAAAATCACTAAATGACCATAAAAGCTAGAGCCATGCTTCCTCCCTATGGAAATACCTTTCCAACCATACAAAACAATACAGCTTTTGAAAACTGTATGGTTAATTCATTGCCTCTACCCCGGATTCTTCCCCTCCTTTTATAGCAGAAAAAGGGAAGTATTGAAAATTTGCAGGCTGCCCCAGAAGTCAATAATAATAAGATTTTTGGAATTTCTTCCCATAGCAAGGTGAATTACCTTCAGAGATAGGCAACATGTACGAACACAGTAATTCATCTTAAAGTTATGCCTCAAAATTGCAATTTCAACCTTTTAGTAATGTAAAAGTAAATAATAATAAAAAAAAGCTGTAAAACTGTTCATCTATATAAACAAGCTTTTTTTGCCCTGTCTTGTATGGTCCAATCTACATAGCTCGTTACTATTGCCTAAGCAACTACAAAGTATTTCTGATAGCATTCCCCTATTCTGTAATGTTTTATTACTTACATTTATCTGTTAAATGTTTTACTTCCAATTTTCCCCATTGGTTGTTCTGCTGAGTTTTCTTCCCTGATTATCATTAGCCTTTGCCTACTTTTCTCACCCCTACCACAGCTCTACCTAGTGAGGGCTTCTCATAATCCTATCCACACTTAACCTTCTATCTGCTTCCACAACATTGTTCCCTCCATCCACCTTTCTCTCCCCTCCCCAAACTCACATCAACTCAAAGCTTTCTGTTGGGCCACTATCTAACATGCATAGGTCCAAGAACATTCTTTTGGATTTCCTGCCGTTTTTCCCATGGCACATATATTGAAAAAATTCCTGGAAGACACTCAAACTGTAACACTAATATAGGTCATTATATGCTGAAAAAACTAGTAAACTCAGTGTTCGATGACAAACAAAAGTATCGTGTAAGTTTCTGTTGACATTACTGCAATTATACTTGTTCTTGCTTTCATATTTCACTATTTATCTTTGACACATCAGTATTTTACCCCTTCTTCTCCTCTTGAATTAAGAAAAATACCTTTTTAGTACATTTTTTTTCCTTGCTGTATTTCTTAGTTTTCACTTGGTACTGTTGTTTGGGCAGACTGCAGCACAGAGAGACATAAGATCTGAAGCCAGTTCCTCACTCTGCCAGTTCCTCACTCACATGCTATGTGAAGTCCACCAAGTCTAAGCTTTATTTTATCTCTGTTATTTCTCTACAGAATGGGACCAGTGTTATTAACATACCACTGAAAAATGCTGATCGAATTACTCACTTGACATTTTCGTAGTCCACTTATTTTATACCCATTCTGCTCCCAAAAATTCATTGTTTTCCTATCTCATTTCTCTGCTTGTTTTTCCTTTTCTCTTCATCTTTACTGTTATTCCTTCCCTTGAAGAGATAGACCATTCATCTTTTAATGTATTCTCCCTCTGGTATAACAAGATTACATTTTTTCATTCATAATTACTAATGTGTGTAAAGGTTCCATAGCTGAAGGTCAACTTCAGTGCAGAACCTGACCAAAATTCTGGCCTCTTTTTCCAATACTGTCTCCTAGGTTTCTGGTTATTAGCTCATGCAGAATACAACTAAACAAAGCTTTTAATTCCTTCCCTCCCTGTCTCTGAGCCAACTCTCCTATCCATCAATGCAACATTGTAAGACTGTAGATCCTATTAAATGCTGTATTGCCTGTCACTCAGGCATATAAATGCAGGCATCTTTTTTTTGACCCTGATAAATCCTCAGCTGCAGGATATGTCTAAATTTTGCTGAGTTTTACATATATATATATTTACATAAGATTGCTAAATACAACCTTTCCTATACCCCTACTCAACCGAAACAGGTGCTTAGATCTTCATCCTGTTGCGTCCTGTTTCTTGAAATATCAGTTTCTCTTGACAACGGCAATCATGCCCTACCAAAATTTTAAAAAATGCTTGTAAAAACTAACCTCTTTACTTGTCAATTTGATTGTGTTGCATTGATTCCCCTTCCACAGTGCTCATAGCCTAGGAGTCCTTTAGCGCTCTATGCCACTTTTATCCCTCATATTTACCACTAGAAGTTAATCTTTTGCTTTGAACAGTTCCTGGGTGTCCAAATTCCTTGTTCATCTGTCAAATCACCCAATAAGTATCTTTTTCCTTTCTTCCCTGCTTCTCTTTATGGCCATGAGGGGCTTGGTGAAATATTTCATTATTCTACTTGCCTCCTTAATATACTATTTGGTTGTGATATTACCAAAATAGCCACACATGATGGGAGGTAAGTACATATGTGCATGCAAATATATGTATGTGCTCAAATAGGTTTAGGTGTATAGATGTGTGTGCATGCATGTAAATAAATATGTGTGTGTGTAGATAAGTGCATATGTATAGGCATGCATGCATGTAAGCATGTACATGCATGCACATAAATTTGCATGTGGGCACATGTATGCAAACATGTGCATGCATAAGCATATGTGCACATGTGTAAATATATGTGTCTGATTCTTTATTGATGGCTTTAGTAACCTTCATTACTTCATCTATGCACATTTCAAACAGATATACTTAAAGCCAGACTTTAGTGACCACACCTCTCTAAGTGCATGCAACTCTCATGCAAATGGCACGTAAGTGCATTCACTCAAAGGAAGTCAAGTCAGACACCCTTCTTTTGCAGGCCATAATAAATGGAAAATAAAATTCAGAATAAGGTGTGGAAAGAATTTTGTAGATGATTCATTTAAAAGTCTGAAAATATTTTTTTTTTAATTATTTCTGACTGAAAGACTTTCAGAATCCGTTTTGAACAAGTACATATACTAAATCCATAAAGCTGTATGGGGCTTTCCAAGTTACTGTACTAAATAAAGTAATTGCTGAATTATCTCCTGAATTTGAACATGACTGATTAAACTTTATAGGCAACAATAATGCAACATGATTGACTTTTCTGGACATTTATAGTATTTCTTACACTAACATACCTAAGTGATAACATCTCATTCTACCTTCTTGAATAAATAAGCACTTTTTTCAAATCAAAAACCACTATTCATTGGAAAATTAAAGTCTTTCAGTGTTCTTTTTCTTCCACTGCATCATACAGAAAATTAGATCTAATTTGAGACAGTTTTGAGAAGTTTTTTTTTTATTAGTTTCAATTTTTTTTAAAAAGACTATTAAAAATCTGTAAATATATATATTAGCAAAAATGATAAGAATAGAGAAACAGCTAGAAATAGCTGTTGACTTAAAATTTGGTTGAAAGTTTTCCTGTATGAAACATAGCTTTTGTGGTACGTAAACTTCCTACATTATCAGGAAGGACAATTTCATAGTTATTGGTAAGAGTAACTCCTTAAAAAACATAATGTGTTCTTTTTTACAGAAATAAGCAGAGCAAATGCATTCTGTTTACCATTGAAATGTGTTATTTTAAACTGTGGAAGCAACAAACAAATCAAAATCACAAAGACAAGAGGTACAGGTTTATAGGTTTCAGGTTTCTTAATGTCAATTCAACCTCCCCCACCACCACCCCAAAGGAAAAAAAAAATCTGCAATTGAATTTCATCAGCTCCTCCCTTAGTTTTCCAGAAATGTGTCCCACAGAGTCCAGCTCACTCTCTTACAGTCACACGAGCTTCTCAAAACAAAGGTAACAACTCTGATGACTAATTCTTCTGCTAAGGCTCATCCCAAAATTCAAAGCTTGGATTTAAGTCTAATATGTTCAAAGGACTAATTTTCCAAATTATTCAGGCTTGACTTAACAGCTTCCAATAAAATATTTGAGTGTTCCATTATTTTTTATTCTATATCCGGCATGTTCTATTTCACTTGAACTTCCAAAATTTTATATATCACCTGGCTCAAATCCTAAGTGCAGGATTTCATAAAAGTTACAAAAAGTTCTGACTCAAAGTAACCAGAGGAGACATTTAAATCCAAGATTCTGTTCTGAACACTTCTGTCCTTCAATCTTCAAGTATGATTGTTACTATTCACCTAAAATAAAAACTTTTATTCAGTACCTTTTTAACAATCACATAGCTAATCTAGAGGGGGAGAATGAGTTAGATGACTTAGTTTGCTTGTAATAATATGGCATCACTGCAAATACAATGCGTGAGATGCATCCCTCATGTATGGAAAACTCTAATGTCTCATAGCTAATAATGACTTTACAATTCTATGTCCACCTTCACAGAAGCATTGCAAATTTCTGAACTATTAACCAAAGCATTTTCTGTAGCCAAGTTTAAAACATTCTCAAAGCAGGAGTACATAAATAAATACATGCACACTTAAAAATAAAAGTCTGGAGTTTTTCTTTCCCACCTAAAGGGCACTTTATTGTATTGTATTTCTCAGTATAAGTCATACTTCAAAATTGCCTTTTCTTCTACATGAAAAACACCAGCACTGAAGAAAGGTAGACACTATTCAAGAGAGAGAAAGAAGCACTGAGCATTCAGCAAAATATGATGGCTTCAGCAGCACTACTTTTATCTTTTCCTGTTTCAGCAGTCTTCCAAAAAGTATAAAGACTTCACAAATGTCAGACTCCTGCCTTAAACCATCCTGGAGGCTGTGAAGTTGAAGCTAGATAACAATAGACCTTATGTCTGGCTCTGGAACTCAAACTCACAGTACTGAGAAGACAGTCTTATTTGTGTAGATATACTGTTCATTGCCTCAGACAAAATCCAGTGCTATTTCTAAAGCCAGGTGGGAAACAGCAAGAGGACATGCCCCTTAGAACAATGCCTGTATCCCACACAGTCACTGTGGTCCATTAGGTTCAGCTTATTTATGAAAGTTGGGGAAAATGAAGAGCAGTTTGTCCTTGGAGAAAACTTCTCCTGGAATTGGGGAGTGTAACAAGAATCACAATACTGTTCCAACTCTTAGGCAGTCATCCCTATTAAACACAAAAATGGTCCTGCACATAGGGCTCCAAATATCTGTCTTGCTTCAAGCTTTAAAAACAGTACTCTGCAGTTGCAATAAATGGAAGTAGGCAAAGTACAATTGGACTGTCATCTTTATTATGTTCATTTCATGTTGCCTTGCTTGTCTACTCATCATGGTTGAGGCACCTTCACAATGTAAAAAGAGGTACTGGAATACATCTTTTATAGCACTGGATTTGCTATGCAAATAAGGTAGTGTACTTTTAACAAGGTTGAGAATTCTCAGGTTATTTTGAACCTGGGCAAGCCTAGCTTATATCCAAAACTTTAGCAGATTCAATCTGAGTTAGGTGTTCATGTAGTTAATAACAGTATTCCCACCAGCATGAAAGCTAGCTACGTATTAAGCAATACTTGGTATTATATTTAACTAAAATGCAAGCCTCTTATTTTATGAATTCCACAAAATAAGTGGGAAAAAAAAAAAGCTCAGGAAGAAACAGTGGAAATTTAACCAAATATTATTGCCAAAATGGTATTTTAATCACAGAATAAATTAACAACTGGAAATTAGAAACTTTTTTTTTTTTCAGCAAAACTGCAACACAAACATACCTCGGCTTTTAAAAAAAAATTAATGAGAAGTCAGTGAGATTTCAACAGCAAATTGAAAGTGAATTAAACAACTACTGGCATCAGAGCATTTACAAGAACTGTATATACCTCTGGTCTTCAAAGAGCTGTGTTAGGCAGCTGTCTTCACTCAAATCCTCTCCCTACTAAGAGTCATGTACTGTGACTTCTTTGCATTTCACTTTTGAAATATTCAATATTATTTGTTATTAGGGTCTAATTGGGTCTTCTCTGCTGATCAAGCCACAGAAGAATAATAAAAAAAACATATTCTAGTAGAAGGTTTATGCAGCTGAGCTGTTTTTAAAATGGAGAAGGAAAGAGAAGGGATAGAATATAAATACCAGGAAATTAAGAATACATTTTACAATAGTCAACAACAAACATCAGCAGAATCCATTTCTGTAAAAAATGGAACAAATTCAAGTTTCCAGATAGACCACCAGTAACAGAATTAGCAGGCAGAGACAATTATTTTAAAAGTGTTTTAGGAGCTGGTCAAGAATAACACATTTTCTAAATTATTAAAGACCCATGCAAGTGTTCTTTGCTAAAGTTCCAGCAGATGATGCAGTAGCAGTCTACTGTAGAAGAGCAAGTAAACTGAATACACCTTTATGTTAATGACTGACACTTCTGGCACCTAAAGAGTCACTTTGAAGTCTGACTCAAAGGAGAGCTTGATAAAATATAAAACTACCATGTTTGCAAATACTAATCTACCATGTCTGAGGCACAGACTTTTTTTTTTTTGCTTTTAAATATAATTTTGGGATTTGTTTATTTGGAGTATTTCTTTCTGAGAACAACCTGAAGAAGTCTGTACATAGATCTACATGAGCAAGGCCTGCTTTTCTGATTCCCCTCACTCTCAGAAAGTGTTGGAAGAGTTATAAGGATGAGCAACAGAGATTATTAAAGGCAAGAAATATTTCCCACAATAGTAGCAATGAAACAAAGCAGGACTTTTCAGCCTAGAAAAGATAGATGGGGAGGAATATCATAGAATAACTGTATGTGGCATAGAGAAATTGAATGATGAGTAGCTGTTTTCCATCTTGCATAATACTGTTACTAGAATGCAACAGAAAAAAATGTTAAGATGCAGATTCAAAACAGAAGAAGGTAATTTTTCTTACTGTACACAGTCAAACTGTATATTTAATGTCATAAGCAGTTGTCGGCAAAAGAATTGAGACCAGAAAATTTATTCTTTTTCAGACTCATATAATGCAGGTGGTCATATATGATGTGAATGAAGACGAGATAACAGATCACTCAGGACAGATTTTACCTGTGCTTGCCATTTTATCACCTTAATTGTGATGCAATGGTCTGTTACCTCTATTAGAACAATTGAAACTTCACAGAAATTGAGAAAGTTTTTAATTGCAGGAGATAAGTTGGACAACAGAAATTACTTTCATTGCTCAATCTCATATGCACTTCCTAAAACTATTAACTCAAAAACAAATTCAAGATTTTTTTTCCCAGTACTTTCTTATGCTTGAGAAATACTATCATCTACTGGATTAGAGTAATGCATTTTGCTACATGAGCTTTCATTTGAAATATACCTTAGAAGCTGAATTTCTTCTTGCTTGGAAGAAAACATGAACAAAAACAAAAACGAACCAAAACAACAAAACAACAAACAAACAAACAAACAAACAAACAAACAAACAAACAAACAAACAAACAAACAAACAAGAGATCCAAAACCTTGAATTGGGTTTTTGTTTTGTTTTTAACTTTATTCAGAAACTTACAGAACATCTTGATAAGCAAGAGCTTTGCCATCCAGCCAGGCCTCTCCAGTGGAAGGGTCCCCTCTTAAATCTTCCTCCTCAGCTTAAAGTCAGGCCTACAGCCAAGTAAACGTACAATCCATTCACACACACACTTCAGCCTGAGTAGCTGCCAGTAACTGAGGACACCGGTAATGGCATCGTTACCTAGTGTATATAGCACAAAGTTCATCAGGAATGGTAGAAATGCTAATATTCACAGCTTCAAGATTGTTATAAAGCCTCTGGTACAGACTGAAGTTTGTTTATTGATGTCCACCATCCTGCCAGGGGACCAACATGTAGCCAAACACTGAAAGGCATACTCATAAAGAGTATCTTCAGCTTGCAGAGGTATCTGTAGGCTGCAGTATACAGACTGAGTTCAACTTCTGCCTAGACAACTCTAAGAAGGACCTGAACTCCAGCTGCTCTGACTTAGACATCAAAGAGTGGCTTTTCCACTGAGACTAGAAGTCTAGAAAGATCAGCCTTCCTTAATCAAAATTAGTATTTTTAACCTCTTCCTCTCAATTTTTTTCCATGATGAACAGGCACAAATGGAACCGATTTCTCCTGCAGAGTACTAGGATTTGCCTATGCAAAAAAATAACTTACCATTGGCTCTTCCCAGTCTACGCTGTCCTATATAGCGTATCCATGAATGTTTCCCAACTCTATTTCTCAATATGCACTTGGAAAATAAATGAAAAAAGCTAAGCTATACCTAAGTTCTTGCCCAGAAATTCCTTCTAAAGTCTATCACGCCAAAAATTGTCCCTAGCTCTAGAACCTTCCCCAAATAGTCTCCCACAAGGATCTTGCTAGAAGATCTAGAAGAAAGTGACATGTTCCCACAGACAGACTGCCACACAACAACAGAAAAGATATCAGTGAAGATCAGGGACAGATATTGTCAGCAGAAATGGCAATATCTGAAGCACTACTGCAACAGAAAAAGCTGCATCAATATCACTCATTTGCATTAAACTACTAAGATGCATTAAAAAAAAAATCAAGAGCAAGTAGGAGTAAACATATTACATAGGAATATTCCTGTAAGTGTCAAAAAGCACAAATATGGTGCAATTATAATAATAGAGACAGAACCTTCAGCTATAGATCCCAGATTTATTAAGCTCAAATATTGGATTTTAAAACACCGAAAATATTTTCTCATGAGGGAAGACAGAAAAAAAAAAAAAAAGACAAAGTAAGTAATGTGTAAATCATTCCTTCCAAAAACCCATAATGGATCTAAAGAATATGGCTTAGCAAGATATATACTTAAAATTAAGAATTTACCAAAGCCCTAGTAAACATCAGACAAGTTACTTGTAGGCTGAAATTTAAGAATGGTTTTAAGTAAGTTGCTAGATGGGGAATTTTCATGTTCACATTATTATTATTTTTTTTTTCAGAAGAAATTTTATGTTATGCAACTGCAGCAAGACAACATTATACTCAAAGTATTTCCCTCCTTTTCTTTGAATTCCAAAAGTGAAGCAAAATGCTTTATACAACTGGAAAAATATTTTTTCTAAACAAACTTTTTATTGACAACATTATGATAAAGCCAACATTATATACTGCACTGTAATGGGATATAGAATTATCTAATTGTCTTTTGCTTTATATTATGATTTACTCAGCCTAAATAATCTGAAGCTTGCAAATGAGATCGTAGTCCTTTAAACACGCCTGCCACTTACTGTGAAAATGTGCATATAATTATACCAGAGGAAGAATGTAGCTGAAATGACTTTTCAGATTTTCTGTCTACATCTTTTCTTAGGGGGAAATGAGACTACCAAGTATGAAAGCATTCTGTTTTTATATTTATAATTATGCTTTGTCATTTTACAGGGGGGAAAAAAAAGAAGAAAAAAAAAGAAAAAAGAACAGTCTAGCAGTCTAGAAACATTAACTGTTTACACCTTTGTGGCTTGTTTTATCAGTAGAGATAAGACAGTGAGAGCCAGTGTCTTGCTAGTACAATATAGTTAAATGTATTACCATGACATAGAATACTCTTTCCCAGCAGAACAGCAGGGGGTGTGACAAATACTTAAAGCTAAATCTTGGTGTTCAGTTAATGCTAGTAAAGTGATACACTGGCTATGTCTTCATCCATACACCTTGATGCAGTTCAGCAGTGGCGCAAGAACAATTCTGTGTCCAGATGTTACATCTCACTCCATTTTAACCTTATCCAGACACCTCATGATGTTCTTGTGTTTAGAACACATTTGCCAGCTCCCTTCTTTCTTTCTCCAAGAATAAATTTCTGATAAGTCTTAGTGGATGGCATTTCACAAGCAGATGAGATCAAAAACACTATAATAACCTAATAAAGCAATAAATGGAAAACATTAAATAAAAGAAACATAATTCACATAATAGAAATCTGTAGGAACTTTCACAGACTAAGGCACAACTCATTGCTCCTAAGAAGACATGCAGCAGAGGGATTCTTTTTATAGAGCACATTAATACATTAATATGCCCATTTAGACATATTGGGTGTGGACTTGTAAATGGCATTGATTTTGGCTGAAGCACTGCCTCCTGTTTTCTTCCGTTCAACTTCCTCATCTTCTTTTTCAAAAATAGCTTCTTTTTGCTTCCTTTCATTCCAAAAAGGAAATGTGGATTCACGGAAACATTTATTTCAGACCAAATCATGCTCTATGGTTTTTCATGACTTTTTCCTTTTTTTTTTTAATTCATTAAGTATGTCCACTTGCATTCATATAGTAAGAAAATTTTCAATGAGCATAAAAATATTTTTCTAGTCTTACCAGAGGAAACATCTTAGGAAACATCTTATGTATGGCAAATAAGCATTAAGATTTTTCTCTCAAAAAAAAAAAATTGCAAGACTGAAACTAATAAAATTTACAATTTTATTGCTTAAAAAACAAAACACAACAAATAAACAACAACAACAAAGGCCTTCTCCATATTAAACAAGTTCCCCACCATCAGCCTCTTCTCATAAGATATGTATGTGCTTCAGGTCCCAGCCATTCTTGTTGCCCTCTGCCAAACTCGCTCCGGCTTATCAATCTATTCCCTATCCTGGAAGGCCCCAAACGGGGCATAGTATTCTAGTACTCCTGAGGTGTTAGTTAAGTAGGAAACAGGCGCAGAAGCATTTGTCACTGCTGGGCAACACTTCCCTTTTCAGAAGTCGTTTCCCATGAGACTAGGAATCTGCCTAAATGCCTCCCAAGAGCTCTTCGCTGCTGAGTGAAGAGTGAATACCATTGCCAGCTCTCAAATGAAAGCTGTGCACAGATGTCTGCTTCCTCTGGGCAAGGTTTCCCCCCACCCACCAGTGGATCCATCCTCACCAGACAAGGTTCCAATGGAACACCCAGGAGAACACTTTCCACTTAGGTCACAAATGTCATTGATGCTGCACCCTTATAGCAAAGTCATGCACAGGCCTCTGCAACTCGCTGATGAGTCCTCATCCAACCTAGACCCAGTGATCCTTTCTGCAAGACTTCGGCTAAACCTGAATGCTTCACATCCAGACATCAGTCAGGTGGTGACTGCTGTTGCCACCTCACAATCCTTCAGCCTGTGAGGCCCTCAGAGCAAATAAATCCACACACAGGTATTTGGCACCTCTGGGTTATGCTTCCTCCACATCTCCCATGTCCCTTCTTGCAAAGCTATGAGCCTACCCAAATACCTCCCTCTCATAGTACTCTTCCCATAGGTCATGCTGAGACGTGCCACCTGTACCTCACTCCCACCAAACCCAGCTGCACACAAGTGTTTGCCACTCTAGGGCAAGGCTACCCCCACCATCAGGGGCCTTCTCCTGGGACCGCCGGCTTGCCTAGATGCCCCCAAATCCACGTCACTAACCTTGTGAATGCCATTGCCACTACGTGCACTTTCCCACCACTGCCCTCAGAGCAGACAGTTGCCATACAGGAGGCATCTTCTACTCCTGGGGCAGAGCTTTCTGCTGCAAGATATCCCCACTCATGGATGCCTTCTGGCAAGGCCAGAGGTGTGTGCTGGCCATGGGCACCATGAAGTGGAGAAGAAGGTACTTCTCCTGCCACAAAATGACTCTCCGGTGAACAGGACATTGCATATCCCACAAAAGCAAGCAGGGCATCCTCAGGGGTGCCTGACTCTGTTGGCAGCAGCTCTGTTGATGGGACTGGCAATGCCCTGGGCTTTCATTAGAGAGCTTGTATTGGGTTTACATGGTAAAGGCTTGATAGCAGGGGGGCCACAGGGGTGGCTTCTGTTAGAAGATTCCAGAAGCTGCCCCATGTCACATAAGAGTCAGCTCTAGCCGGCTCCAAAAGGGACTCGCCACTGGCCAGAGCTGAGCCAGTGAGCGATGCTGGTTGTGCCTCTGGGAAAGCAAATTTAAGAAAGGGAAAAAAAACTGCTGCGCAACAGCAGCTGGGAGGGAGAGGAGTGAGGAACAGCCCTGCAGACACCAAGGTCAGTGAAGAAGGAGGGCAGGAGGTGCTCCAGGCACCGGAGCAGAAGTTCCCCTGCAGCCCATGGTGAGGCCCATGGTGGAGCAGGCTGTCCCCCTGCAGCCCATGGGGTACCACATGGAGCAGATCTCCACGCTGCAGCCAATGGAGGAGACCACGGTGGAGCAGGTGGATGTGGCCTGAAGGAGGCTGCAGCCCATGGAGAACGCCTACATGAGCAGGCTCCAGGCTGGAGCTGCAGCCCCTGGAGAGGAGCCCATGCAGGAGCAGGTGATCCAGTGGGAGCTGCCACCC
>VXAL01010536.1:11333-22423 GCA_013399475.1 Chauna torquata | reverse complement strand
AAGCCTTCAAGAAAGGAAAAAGTTATTAGTGTTGGCATCCCTAAATAGAAATGAGAGAAAAACCAAAATCAACTGATAGAACTTCACTGCTTTGGAAGCTAAGCATACCGAAATACATTTTGAAAAGGAGGCAATGTATACAACAATAGAAGCTAGGGATGAAGTAAATGCCTCCAGCACAAAAGAAGACTGAGAATTCTTTGAAGCTTAGACTGGATGTTTTATGAGGGAGGAGAAAAGCTAACAGGCTGCTGGCTTATAAACTTAGTTCAAATAGAAGTACTGAGTGAAGATCCAAAAAGGATGAAAGAAACTTATCACACACTTCTTCTATAGGAATTGTCATAGAATTCTCTCAGAATTTTACTGAGACCTGTAATCATTAACACTCTATGCCATCTCTCAGATCTAGAAATTTGTTTTAGAAGGCTTTAAATGGAGATCTTCAACTTAACTAAAAGACTGAACTGTGATTTTTTTTACCACTTTCTAACTGAAAACATTTCTTGGTTCTTGCAGGATCACATGCAATACTCTACAGTCATTGAAAAGTCCTTAAAATATACTGCTAAGATTTTTACAAAGAAGCTTTATATGAGGGTCTCCAAAAACTTTAACAGCCAGTAAAATGAAAAAATAAGTAAATAAATAAATAAATAATCAAATTTCAGTAAAACAAGTTAAAGGGTTAAAATAGCTAGAGTTTCACTTTATCTTCTTCTTGTTGTCTGGACACTAATGTTTTAACAGACAAGCTTCTACAAAACTGCAAAATTTTCTCAGATCTGTAAGTAGAACATACATAAAGGAAAGAAATCCAGTCAATCCTGCACTTATCTCTGAAATAAATTTAATTTGTTCCAAGCCTGAAATGTGTTCAACTGTGTGTGTACGTTTGACATTCCTCAGAGCTTGAGTTACCAGAGCTTCAGTTAAAGTACCAGCACTGTTTAGAAAGGAAGAGACTTCATTGACTTAGGTCCTAAATAGATCAAAAAAGATGGAATGCACGCTTTCTCAGGGGTTGTAGTGCGTGCAGAGTGTTGAAGGTCTGATATCACAGCTGTGCACCCACTTACTCAAACACACTTCACTAATACACGGAGGACTGAGCCTTCAAACCTTAAACCTCTCTGCGACGAGTGAGATGAATAAGAGTGTTTATATTTTCAGTAGATCAGTCTAGAGCAGAGATCACACTCATCTGTAGGGAGAGGCACCTGTGTTTGTATTACCTTTTTTGCATGTGGAAGTTGTGTACAATAATTATGGTGAAACACCTTTCTGAAAGTATTTGACCCAATCCTAGACCTTCACAGCTTGTGCTGAGAGTCATTACCTTTTACAAGAAAATGCAAAATAACTTGTAATTTGCAATTAACCTTTTCTTGCAAGACGTAGTACTGCTCTGTAAAAATTTACATCTAGAGGGTATATCTCCAGTGCAGTAGAAAGCAAGACCAGAGCAGGTATAGCTCCCACACCTGCTTGGATGCCATTTACATGACAAATGCAGAAGTAGAAGTTTCAGCTATTGATTCTGTCTGTGGCAACTTGGATAGGTTTCTGCAGCCATATTGACTTCTGGTTGCGAGACATAAACTCTGGGTGGAGAAGGAGGATCATGAGCATGAGCAGTGAGGCTTCCTCTAATGAAGTGGCAGCAGGGAATACAGGTTGACAGGTCTCATGTCAGAGCCAGTTTAATAGCAAGGAGCCCATTAGGATTTTCGATTGCTGGGTCTGCTAAACCAGGCAAAACTGCCTCCAGCACAGTCCTGGCACAAACATCACTTTAATTTTTCATATGCTGCAATTCTTTTCTCCTTCTAGCCATTCCTGTTGCAACCTGGTAAAGCTGACCTCCAAAGGGACAACATTCCTGAGCCTGAAGGTGTGTATAATTCATGCAGAATTTGTTCTGTATTACCCAACAAAGCAAAAATTGATCATTCTTTTCAAGTTAAACCACATCAGATCCTCTGTTATTGTGTGAGCTGTTTTGCAATGCATGCTGTATTATTTTGTTTTTGTGAAATTACCTGGAGTTTCATTTGTTAGACCATGGTTCATAGCAGTGATTATATTAATGGCAAAACTAGAGAGAGCATTTTCTATCAAAACACCAGCCACATGCTACAGCAGTTCAGGCTAGTTGTGAATGTTCTTCAAAGCACCATGACACCTGCTAGAAATGAGGATTTTGAAGACTAGCCTTCTTATGCATTTCCCTCTACCAGATGCAATTAGCTGTTCAAAGCAAAAAAATATTTTAATTCTTTCAAGCTTTAGAGTGCCAATTTTCTCCTCCAGGAGTATAGGAAGGGAGCCATCAATCCAAGTCACGCCTACCATGGACAGCAAATCATATACCATTGCTTAAATAAGGAGTAACTCTCGTACAACTTTATAAATAAGAAATGACTCACGAGAATCAATCAAGTTGTACCATTGTAACAGAGGTGAAACACAACTCTAAAATAATTAAATTTATAGGTCTATTTTCTATTTCATCTGACTTCAGGCAACATCTGTAGGTATTGGTTTAATGTGATTAATGCCAAGAATTTAAAGTCTTAAGAAAATGGATTTGTTCATTACCAGGAAGGTGTTATTCTCATTATTTTTAAAACTATATATCTCACCTCTTCAACAATGATTTCAGATGCTTTTTTCAGATGTTTTTCTTTTACTGGACACATTTTATGTGACTCTCAGTGAATTTATTGATCTCTTTGAACAACTTATTTTCAATTTAGTTGTTGAAACCAAGTTTGACCATAAAAATCTATCTCAGCCTAGTTCTAGAATTAGCCTTTGAGGTTCACGGCCTTACGACTTCTGGGTAGGGCACAGATTCAGAGATACCTGAACAGAAATGTGCTGACCATAACCTCATGAGGTTCAACAAGAACAAGTGCAAGGTGCATCTGTGATGTGGTAGGTAGACCCCAGCCAGCAGTCAAGCATCTGCACAGCTGCTTGCTCACTCCCCACCTTCCCAAAGTAGGAAAATCAAAAGATCCTTCCTTCCTAGCTTCCTTCCTTGCTTTGTTCCTTCTTTCCTCCTTCCTCCCTCTCTCTCTTTCTCTCTTTATCTCTCTCTCTCTCTTTCTTTCTCTTAGTTACTCTTAACTTGTTGCTACTATCTGGATGTAAAAGTAAATAAACTCCTTAAGCTTTTGCATAATTCTTGATTTTCTGTAATGTGACAACAACATTGCTGTCTTTCTGGGTTGCTTTTATATTTTTCTTTTAAATGAGTAAACCTTTTGTTCAGTTGCCTTATTCTTCAGCATTCTTCATCTCTTCTGATGGAACCAACAGGAAAATATTTACTTTCATAAATGTGAAAATTTCTACATTTCAACAAAATAATGTTTTCTTTTTTGGTGAAAAAGTATATCAATGTATTAGCCTCGTCAGTGTACTGAAATAGACTTTTTCCAGTTTGTTAGCTTTGCATCTGTGTGTGTGTATGTATATGTGTGTGTTTGTGTGTGTAAATTAATGATTGGCAGTGATGGAAGGAAAAAGAGTCCTAGAATGAGATAGGTAAAATGGTAAAATGTTCTTGCTGTCTTTTTTTTTTTTTTTTTTTTTAAACTATCATGTTCCCTCTGCAGTATTTCTGTTACAGATGGCAAATTATGGCAAATGTGAAACTGACATTTATTATGGCAAATATCTGTATGTGGGCCTATTCCAACTTCTGCATGTTCAAATTACGTGAAAACAGAAGAAAAACAAGCACAAGCTTATACTTGAAGAGAATCCATACTAATCTGTGCTCACTACACGCCCCGGAATGGATATGGAAAAATGCTGTTGGAGGGGAGGTTTCAACCTCCCAGGACCATAAACTTTGATGGCAAACCACATATGAAAGAAGTTAACATCATCCAGGAGACAGCAGGATTGCAAGGAAATTGTAAGTGCAAATTCTGTTTCCTAGATCTGGCCAGATTCAGTATCAAAGTCACAGCGGTACCGAGGCAGAGGGGTCATGCACAGATTCTTCCCGTTTCCCTGGCAAAACAAATAACTAAGCCAGTCACACTGTTATGCTACTGAGAGAGTGGCAGTGGAATACTCAGCCTCAGTAGGATCAATGTTGAACACTGCCAAGGATCATATTGTATAGTATATTCCTGTTTAAAGGAGCTTGCTCCTGCACTTATTTCCTATATGCTAGATGTTTGTTACAGAGTCATAAATAAATTTTCATATATTTTTAAATGTGAAAATAAGTGGAATTTAAAGTTTTTTAATGTTTTACACGGTTTTATATGTTTACAGTTATTTAACAGAACAGATTAATTGCAAATTATAGTTCTTAGTGGCATGATGGAAACTCTTGAATTGTGCTAATCTCTGCCAAAACAATGTTGCCTTTTAATAAATCTTAACCTCTGGAAAGATACACTCAACTCTTAATGAAAATGCCAGTTAACAAAGCAGTAGCTAATTTTTCTTTATGTTTTCTATAACTTTACACATTATTTAATTTTAAACTGTTAATCCCAAATGGGTAGGCATCTGACCTACTTCTTTTTTCCCACAATTCTATTACTGGAATTAGCCAAACTGTGATGGCCTGGTTACTTAGATATCAGAGCTTAAATCCTGACCTAATGAAGATACTTACAAAATGTTTTATTATTTCTGAAGAGAGTGACCAGAGTACTTAATGTCAAGGGGATTAGTTTGAGTCCTGGGGGTGGGAGGAAAGGAACGTCAAACAAGTTGACATCTCTAAGTTCAATGTCTAAAATGGTCCAAGCAAGTGATCACTGTGTCAGGAAAAGCACACACCCACACATACATGAACGGACACACGCATCAACAGCCAAGACCCACCCTAATCAGTGCTCCAGTGAGTCCTCAAAGTCAAGCCTGGGGCAATGTGTCCTCTGACTAGTCTCGGCAGCATGGCGCAGCTGTAGTGGTAGTGCCACGGGCTCCCATCTTCCATGCAGTGCAGACATCTGCATGCCCATGATCCCCTAAGGCTCTAGTGCTGGGGCTCTTCACAGTCAGATGTCAGCATCAGACACAGACAAGACACCAACACAGTGACATTGCAATATATCTTTCCAGCAGTTTCTGCTGTTGGACTCCTATCCAATTGCTGGTTGTCTCATTGCTGATCCATGGCATGGCTCACCAGTCAGCTGCTTTGTGCTGTATTCAGGTGTTGGCCAAAGTGAGACTGTGATATTCTTGTCTCTCAGGTCCTTTACGTTATGAAGACTTGAGGAACTGGGATTTTGCATTTTGTTGTTGATATTCTCTCCCTAGCCTCCCTGAGTTTTCAACAAGCTTAAGGTAAGAGACTAAAAACTGCTCTCTCAAGCCATTGTTCCTCTAATCCTCTGTGGGCTGAGTTTTGCAGGCACCAAAGCCTCAGAACACTCATGAAGGTCTAATTTTCAGTCCATTTTAAGGAATCATTAATATTTTTTGCAGTGATTGCTCTTCTCTGATGGTACAACATACTCTGTTTTATCCATTTTCAGTCCATCTTTAATTTAGGTTGGATTATTTTTGTCTTTTGAAATGTTTCTTTTCAGTCTTTAATTTAAACACAAACTCTCCACCCATAAAGAATAGTAGGGAAAAAAAAACCATCTGCAGCTTTTCTCCCCGTTTCCTTAATGGAAAATGTTTATTGTGATTGTCTCAAGCTCTGTTGAGCACGTAGTATCATTAGAACCTGCCTCCAAGTTATCTAGAGTTTTTTTCATAAGATCAATGTATAATATCTAGATATAAGTTGAGTTAATTGTATTTGCCTAGCAAAATAAAAAATCAAAGTATGTGAGTAGCTGTTTGTGTGCTTTATTTAAAGCGGTTTGTACCAGTTACTAAATTTCAGCTTTAATATTCTGTTTTATGCTGCAGAACTCTTTTGGCTAGTGTATTTATGTATTTAAAGCCTGTGTTACATTCCACATTCATCAAAATGTCAATTATTTGCCACCACAGTCTGCTCCTGTTTTATCAGTTCTCTGTATTATTAGGATGTAGATGCAATCACACTTAACACTGCTATTGATGTGTACATGATCTGCCTTCCTCCCTGATAGATCTGATACTTTCATGGGCATTGATGTAAAGCAACAAGCAGAGGTAAAATTAAGTTCTAATCTGTTGGCAAAACTACACCGGTAAGCATTGTCACTCCTGGCACTTGTTTGACATTCTTGTGTTGGAAAGAATAATAGCTGCCTATCAATGATATATTAGAGATAGGCACAAACCAACTGTCATACACATTCACATAGAGTGGTGAAAACAGTAATTGGTAAAGTCATCCCTTGCCTCATACTCCATGCACGGCCTACATCCGTATCTTCAATGGTAACTGAGCTTGATTTCCGACTCACAGTCGTAGAGTTACAACATATTGTTTGAAAATGTTTCCATTAGAAGTAATTTTGCAATTGCCATGGCTATTCGGTTCCATTTGCTTCTTGAGCATGCATATTTGTTCAATGCTTGAAGTAGTGCTACAGAGCTACAGCGCACTGAGCAAACAAACGCTCAGCACCACTCTTCCTGTAGAGGTGGATGTCTCGCCAGGGTAAGTGAGAGGACACCCTCTTAAAGGACTACACCTGAAGGAGCCCCAACCTGCCAGAGATACACAGAGGTACAAAAGGGGCTGAGAGCTTGCTAGGAAATAATGGTTTCCAACATTTACTTGTGAATTCCGAGTTAGAAAATAGCCTCTGATTTTGCTGAAGCTTGTTTATAATTCCTACAGACTGTGTGCATGTGTTTGCATGTGTGTGAAAGAGACATTCAGTGTCAGGTGTGCCCAGAGGTAGTACAACAATGAAAGGAATCATAGAAAAAAAGGTTAGTAGTGAGAAAAGCTATGGTCTGCTGCACATTTCAGATATGCCACAGATTCAAAAAGGTCACTGCCAAGAGCTGTTTCATCTGTTCCAAAGACACAGTAAATGTGTGAAGTGGCCCTGAGGGCAAGGTTGTTAAGTCTTAGTACAAACGTGTTTGATCTGCACAGTTTCTCTCTCTCCTTTCAGATTTTTATTTTATTTTATTTTGTTGTTGTTGTTGTTCAGATCCATAATAAAGATGTTAGTCAGAGCCATTTGCAGGGAAAACTCTATTTTTTAAATAGAAAATATGAAATCTTAGAAATGGGAATATGACCAAGGGAGGAGACTTATTAAAGTAAGGAAATGGGACTGTCAGCTGACACAGGGAAAAAGAACTGAATAAGGGTTGAATATTTTTGCTTTCTCAGCCAAGTTTTTAACATCTTCAGGAAAAGCTTTATGCTTAGATAATAGCAGGATCAGAGGAGGCTGACTTTCAACGGGTAGATATTATCTTTAATAAATAGGAGGTACAACTTAAAACAGCAGTGTGACAGGCTGATCACCACTTTAACCTTCCTTCGTCTCTAGGTTCACTGCATCTTTCTTAGTTAGTCTGGTTAGTTTACACAGCGGGGCAAACAGTATTTCTATGTTTTTATACACCAAATCTGCAATTCAAACATGAAAAACTGCACTTGCAAGGGAAGATATAGCAAGACTTTCTAGCTAAATGAGAAATAGATGTTTTGATATCCTATGTCATATCCTTGTACTATGCAACAGGTTGATGTTCTGTACCCCATCACAGTACAGCTCCCAGTACGCACATTTCCATCCAGATTTATTTATCAGTGGATGGGTAATACTGTTCCAGAGTCCTGAGACTGACAGGTTGTCATCTCAATTTTTCCAGGAATTGCTTGATATTCTTTTCAGTGTAACATAGTTATGGTTACCTAGAGAAAATAACTGACCTTACCAAAGGTCACAGTGCTTCAGCACTGATAGTTTCAGCAAATAAAGTGTTTCTTTTCTCTGGGTCCAAGGAACAACTTAATGCATCATGCTGTACCTGAAATTATTTAGAGAAGGTCAAATGGCAGATAGGCAGCAAGGTGGCACTGGCTTACTAAATGATATTTACCTGTTACTGGGCTGATTTCTCTTGATCAAATATCTGATTGCTTCTATTCAGTAACTGACCAGCTATTCTGTGGCTCCTGAAGCATCTCCAGAAGCTCTCTGAGTAGAGGGGTTGTTCAGATTGCACTTTGGGGTACAACTCTTTCGCCTCTTTATAGGTCCAAAGCAGCAGAGATGTCTTATCACCTGGGCTATGCAGTTAAGGTACCACCTTTTGGTTTCATGACAGCTCTGTCATCTTAGTAGAAATGGCTGACATTCGCTTCAGATACTGAGTTACACAGAAAACCTTGGTTTTCAAAGTTTTAAACATCAGTATTTTCATTTTATTATAGTAGCAGTAAGAGACCACTAGATCAGCATGCTTGCACAGCTATTCTGACCAGGGAATACGGGGAATATGGCTGTAATTCTCCCTGTTTCTCCTGGGAACTACATGCCTAAACCCAAATTCGAATAAGATTCCCTACAGGCATGAGGGAACCTTTCAATTCTTCTCATTATCTGAGTCACCATAAAGCCTTTGGTGATTTCCAGTTTCTTACAATATGTTCTGCATGTCTCATACGTTAGTTTTCGGAGGGTGAAGTGTTTTGGCTATTTAAACTAGAACTTGTTGAAGACCACAAATGGAAGGTTGCCTGTAGGAGTCCGGTTCTTGTTAATGGCATCGTTGTGTATATATCTCCGCATGCAGCACTTACAAACGCAGCCAAGCATTTTAAAACAACACTCACACGTTATATTTTATTCAAACATATATTCAAATGCAAATGTAATTCTATCATGATGATTCCGGACAATGAATTACTTTAAGCACTTAAATACACATTAATAGCATTTTGCTTTTATTCAGCTTACACCTGCTTATGAGAAACATTCAATCCTTCTTAGCAGAAGCTCTTCTATTAATGTACATTTAATGAAAGCTCACTACTGACTGTTTAATTAAAAATAACACAGCAGTGTGTGAGGCTTTGAAATTCAGTTTACATTATTTCAGGTAAATCCTTGAAATGAGTCTATACTATGACGTGAGGCCTTGATCTGTGGACCTGTTCTTGAAAGGAAGCATCAAGAAACCTTAAATGACAGTACCAACCTGAGATAGTGGATCAAATCTCAGAAAAATTATTTATAGAGGACTTTGAAAATTAGTTTAAGACAGTATGTCAGGCAATGTTTTGTTTTAAAAACACCCGAGAGAGGCTTTTTCATAACCTTTATTTCCTGCAGCCTATAGATGAGATATAGAACTTTCTTCTAGAAACAACAGTTGGAATTTTAGTTCCTTACAATCTGGAATATATGCCATCTACAGCAGAACTTCTCTTTCTGCATCTGCAAGGTAGGACTTTGATTAAAGGTATTAAACAAAAATATTGCTGTTTCACTAAAAAAGACATCACAAATTGTAACAGAGAAGGCACATGTGAATACACAAGCAGGGAAGAATTAACAGCAAAATATCTTCCTATGACCTGCATCTCATCCCTACTTGACAGTAGGGATTCCCCCCAATATGGGGAAAACCATAGAAAGACACAAGTGCATTTATAAAGGACTGACTTGTCCATGCTAGTATACTATGTGAAGCCAGGCTGTTGAATGGTGTTATGGAGCATGTGCCCAAGCCTGCTGTTGGCACAATAAAACAAGATGGGAGAGGATGCAAGGTGGAGAGGAGAACAGAAAAGGACAGTAAATCTACAGTGACGGCACTAGGCAGAGGAACAGGTAATAGTGGGCATTTCTAGTGAGTCACAGCAACCTCAACATGTGGCTGTTTACGTCACATGTAAAAGAAGTTGCAGTACCAATTAAGGTGGTGAAGGTGGTGCTCATAGAGCAAATATTAATAGAGAGACAGAGAATTAGACACATGTGCATATATATTGCTGATCAGCTGATCTTGCATCTTGATTTTCAGTGTAAAATGGAGCAGAAGAGGTTTATTATTCTGAAGGAAACCTAGAATTATATTAGGGTTGATGAGATTTCTTTTGGCACATTTTGCCATTCTGATGTGACTTGACATTACTATTGGAGGATAGCACTGTAAGTGAGTTGTTTTATGGTCCTGGCTTAAAGAGTGTTACTATGCTCACATAATAATTCTTTCAAGCGAAGGAAAAAAATAGGTAGTAGGTATCTGCAACTGAAAACAGTCACTTCTTATTTTAATAAAACTTTTTACTGTGTGCTTAGTTAAGTTAAACACTTGCAATTCTTCCATGGTCCTCTGAGAGGCTGATTAATTGTGACGTGGCTCTTGGATCAATACTGCTGTAGCATATCAAACAGTTGCCAGTGTAAGCTATGTGACTGCTTTATGAAAGCAATCTGTTTGTTTTCCCTATATTTTGCAGATATGCTAATTCAGCACTTTTTCTCTATGCAAAGAAAGCATTTTTTGGTTAAGAAAATGGTAAACCATTTCAGTGGTTAAAATACCACTATTTTGAAAGAATTTCTCTTTTTGGCCACCATGTATTCCAAAATGAAAGTCTGAAACACACTTTTAATAGGAGGATATATGGCAATTTATTGTTTTCTACCCGTTCTTTTGCTGTGGTAAAGCAAAAAATTAGAAGTACTAGTTCCAGATTCTAATGGACTAAAACTGCTCCTCTGCAATGACACCTACATATTATAATTATCTGTAGTCAAGAAAAAAATCTTTATTTGGTTCATTCAGAAACATTACAGAAGCAAGTTATCACTTTTTTTTCTTGCAGTATATAGTGTCAGAGAAAAGGTTCTGGTTCTTTAATGGCTGACAAGCATTTGCCTTTTAAACTAGGTATAAAAACATTCTCCAGAATACTGGAATGTAAGATTTTCTTATAAAGTAACATTGTCAGCATAAATCAAATTCTTTTTAAAGACACAGGAACAGGGACATTTTTAAAGTGCCCACATACAACATTAAAATTAACATAGTAAAATTATTTGGTTATAGCAACAATAAATTAAAGTCATGCCTGTAGCAGCAGCAGTAGATTATTATCCAAAAGAGGAGGAACAAATATTCTCCACTGATGTTCAAGCAGTGAATACATGAACAAGCCAATTCACAGGAATATACTAAACAGT
>VXAL01010535.1:233043-288184 GCA_013399475.1 Chauna torquata | reverse complement strand
GGGGATCAGGACAGGGATGGGAACAAGGAAAGGGATGAGAACGAGGATTAGGACGGATACAGGGATGGGGATGGAGATGGGGACAGGGCTGGGGATGGGAAGAGGGACTGGGCATGCCTCCCCCCCACCAGCCATGCCTCTCCCCAGTGAGCAGTGCACAACCAAGGCAAACCCTGTTTCCCTGCGCCCACCAGCGAGCCGTGGGTCAGAGGAGAGCCTGCGCAAGGAGCTGGGGTCCCTGCCTGCCCCGGCACCATCACGGGCGGGGGCCAGCGCCTCTCTGCCACATTGCCAGGCGCGTGGCTGTCCCTGACGCGTGTCCCCCCGCCTCCCCTGCCCCCGGGCTCGCGGCCGCCGCGTGGGGCGACAGCACAGGCAGCTTCCAGGGACTGGACAGCAGCACCTACAAAGTCACTAAAAAGTTACTGAAAAGTACAGGAATTACATTTATTTTTTCCACAGCTAAGGAAAAAATGCTTATTTGTGGGCATTTTCCATTCGGGAGCATCCAACGCAAATGCATTGTTCCTCTTTGAATTCCTAAGCATATGGTATTTTGTGCTGTTAGAGTTTAATATTCTTTTCATTACTGATATCTAATACAGACAAGTCTTGAAGGTTACACAAAACATATGCGAACCTAATTTGTTTTTACTGTGCCACATGTTTTTACTCCCTGCATCATTCAATTAGCTTTTTTTTTTCAATCATGTGATCAGCAAAAACTTAATGCTATTTTTAAGCATGGTAAGAAAGTGAAAAACACATTTACTGTGACTGCAGAGTAAGACGAGTGTAGATTCCTCCTTTGCAAAAATAACTGTTAGAGTGTGATGGCAAAATGTGGTACTATTGCTGTGAAAATGGCATTTCTTTAGCAGTGCAGCTTTTCAAAATGCTGCACAGCTTTTTAGACAAATTCCTAAGAATTCTGGGTTTGGAAATAATTTATCTGATTGCCAGAGATGAGAATGAGCTTTGCAAATACACAGATATGTGGCCAGCAAATGCCACTTTCTTGTGTGCGATGAGGAACTCACCATCTTCCTGCCCCTGTCTTGCACCTCGTCATCGTCATGAGCCTTTTCTACCTCTTCTCCTGACATCTCTTCAGAGAGGTGGACATCAGCTTATTGAACACATCATCTTTAATGCTTTTTCTTTTCCCAGGTGTTCACATGGGATCCATATTCGTATGGGGGATGCAAAAGGCTAAGTGATTTTTAGTTGTGGTCAGCACGCCAGCACTGATGAACTGGTGCTTTATTCTCTGCTGTGCAATTGCATCCCCTGTCAGTTGCTCAAGTTGGAGCTGAGCTTATTTGGGAATTTTGGAGTCTGGAAGTGAGGGGGACAGGGAAGATGGAAGAGTTTGGACTGCTATGTGCAGGGCAACTCCTCTGCTGGAAGAGAAGCCATATGGAGATGTAGGCTGTGCAGGCAGGCTCAAGAGATGCACTTTGCCATGCGAGACAGGTTCCTGCGCACAAGTCCCTGCAAAGCGATTAACCAGTACTAAACCACAACCAGCCTGAGACGGAGATGGATCAAAATCTGAGCCCTCTCCCCCTTGCTTCTTGGAGATCAGCAGGGAAAAGGAGGCAGCCGTTTGCCCACCTACCTGGTTGCCTTTCAGATGCAGCCATACAAGCCCTCTCCACGCCAGAGCTGGTGCTCCCTGCCCAGCCGTGTGCTGGTGGCAAAGAAGCGCGGTGATGGCAGCACCGTCCCGCTGCCGGCCGGGCGCCCGACGGGTGAGGGAAACCTGAGCCCCGGTGGCTCGTCATGCCAGAGAGCTTCAGACAACCCCGAACGCAGGAAATCCTGGTGCCGCCACACGCTGCATTCTCCGTTCACACACATGTGCCTTATTAGCAGTGTCAGAAGCCTCCAGCTTGTGGGTGACTGCTAACCACAACCACCAGCATTAACCTCCTGCTTGGGGGTCATTTGCAACAACCCGCAGAAATGCCTCAGAATTGGGCCATGTTGAAAGAAGCTGGTGGGTCCCTAAAAAAAGTACTGTATTATTTATTTATTTGGGCCTCTGAGAATTCTGGAGTACAGTAATAAAAAGGCTGTGGACATCTGGAGCCTTCCAGGCCAGGAATCCAAGGATGGCCATGGTGCAGGAGAGCTCCATTCATGGGCTGAGATCATGTTTGGTGGGCTCCATCTGCTTTGTTGCAGATGTACATAGGTCCTTGCCTACCCTCTGCTGACCAAGAGATGTGGTGTCAAAACCATCCAGCCATCCCAGGACAAGCGTGGTCCCAAGCCCAAGTCATGACAGACGTCCTTAGTGAATATCTCTATCACAAGCTGGCCTACAGCTGCTGCAGAAGGTTTTAATTGCAATTAAAGAATTGAAGGGATCAAAAATTTGGGCACACAACAGTTTGGAAATGCACCTTCACCTCATGGCTTCCAGCACTAGATGTTCCAGCTCTTCCCACCTCCATCGCAGCCTGGTCGCAGCCAGGCTGTGGGCTCTCCCTCTTCCGCGTGAGCACGGCCCTGCAAGGGGCAGCACAAGGCACAGGAGAGCTCTTGGTTCGGGTGCTTGGTGTTACATCAGGGCACAGCCCCAGAGAGGAAGAGTGCAGAGGCCAGAAAATAGTGCTTGGTGGGACTGCAGCTTCAAGCTGAGCTCCAGAAGCACGCGACTGCTCCTCTGACTGTGGGAAACCACGATGAGGTCGTGCCCATTTCCCTGCAAATCTGCAGCGATTCACGGGGACAGCGGCAGGGTCAGCAGTGCTGCAGGACAGAGCTGGATGCCGTGGGGCGATGAATGCAGGCTGGAGGCTGCATGGTACCTGCTCTCTGGGCACTGCCAGTGCCCTGGTAGCTCCGCTGGTAGCTCGCCATAGACTGTGTCCTTTTTTTGCATGCTGTTCTTGAGAATCCCAGCAATGCTCCCTCTGCCTGCCCAGAGGCACCCGCGCAGCCGGTGGGAGCCACACCATGAGAAATGCACAGGAGGGTGCTCACCCTTCCACACCCCATTTTGTGGAGCAGGATAGCAGCAGCAGCTTGCCTAAGCCAAGGAGAAATTAAATCTTCTTACGTTACATAATGTTGCATTGCACGATGGAAGGGAAAAACAGGACAACCCAGCAGCTTTCCCAAGGCAGCTGTATCTGCTCCCTCCAGCAGGAAAACCCGACAGAAACTGGAGTTAGGTGTCGCCGTGGGACCCCCAGCTCGCACAGAAAAGCAGAGGCCAGGTCTGCCGCGCACAGAGCGCAGAGGTTGGATGCCATTCGAACCACGGGGTGCTGCACCACACATCTGTGTCAGATACTCCTAGCATAAATAATCCATTGTGCTCAGGAGCCTGAGTCAGCTGTGCAGCTGGGTTCTCCTGCAGGTCATGACTCATTTGGCCAAGTTGCTGGATGTGTGTCATGGAGTATATCTAACCTGAGCCTCTTTTGTTACGGGCAGGGCCTGGTCTTCAAAGGGTTAAGGGTAATTTGAATGATTCCTTTTGTTTAGATTCATTTCAGGTTTCGTGATTTCTGTTATTACTGCATAAAATCACTTGCAGGCGCTCGAGGTGGGGGCTGGAGGGAAGTATGGCTGCAACAGATGTGAGCTAATTGGAAGCACAGCAGCAGCACCAGCAAGTGCCGCATGGCGCTTTGGAGGCTGAGAGCAGCCACAAAGACTTTGTCACACCCTATTTGTGAATTACACTGGCCGTGGGGAGAAACTGGGAAAGGAAAAAGATGCCAGGGTAGGAGGGAGGAAGCTGAATAGCGAGTCTCTGCACTTCTGTGAACGTTTCAGCCCTCTTCACCCTGGGCCACCATCAACCGAGATAACAGCACCAGGTGCTGCCCAGCTCCCAGGTTTCTCAGCCCAGCTTTGAAGTTGGATCATTCTGATTTCCATTCGGTTTACAAATAAAGCTGGCTGGGCAAAGGCAAACGGGATCCTGACTGCAGAAAGCAGACTGTTCTGGTTGCGACTGCTGCTGGGGTGGGGATAAGAGACAGAGCCGGGGGCCTCGCTCGGCAGCGTTTCGGTGGATGGGCGGCGTGCTGCTGGACAGAGACATCGCTGCGCTGCCGCGTGCGGGACGGGACGGGGTGGGACGGGATGGGACGGGACGGGACGGGATGGATGGGACAGGACGGGATGGGATGGGACAGGACAGGACAGCAGGCATGCCCAGCTGGGAGGCTGCCTCCAGAGTGACTCATTGCTTCCACACAGGAGGCCACAAAAAGATTTTGCAGAAAGAATCAGGAATAGGCATGAAACCCCTTTTCCCTCAGTCCTGCAAAGCTGGCACCTCCAGGCACCTCTCCAGGCACGTCCACACCACTGCATGCAGCGTGCGGGTGCCTGGCCACTGCTCGTGGCCATCGGACACCGAGCCCTCTGCTTTCCCGGGGGAAACCACCCAGCTCCCCCTAGAAAGAGCTCGGCCTCAGCCCCCTGAGCTGCAGGGCTTTGCCAATGGGCCATACCCAGGCACGTTCGCTCCCCCTGCCCTTCTGCACGAGCCAAGCTGGTGAGGAGCTGAGGCTGATGCTGCAGTGCCTGGCTCCGTGCTGCAGCACTGATAGCAGCAGGAAGGGGCAGGTGACAGAATGCGAGGTCCCCGGGGCTGCTGGAAACATCGCATCCTGAGACCTGCTGAGGAGCCAGCCCTTGCATTCCTTTCTGCTGGAAAACGTTTGCTGTACCACAGCTACGTTAGTCAGGGCAAGTTTTAAAGCTGCCAGATTATTCATTGCAGTGATTCAATACTCATAATGTTAATAAATACCACTCCGAGACCCATCTAACAAACTTCAGTGGAAGCAGGCTGGCAGCTGTCGCTTTTATAACCTCATCACCTCCTGCTCCTTTGAAGCAACGTGCCGGAGGATGTTGGGGGCAGTTTCCAAACGTGGATTAAAGCCCTAAAATCCCATCTGCACAGAAAAACTACAGTAGCAGAATCATTCAGCTGTCAGTGATCTACACTAGTTTGTGACAAGTATCATCTCCTTATTTCCCGAACAGCAGCAAGGAGGTGCTGAAGCTGGCATGAGTGACCACCTTCCCATGGCAGCAGGCAGGGCAAGCAGCAGCTCAGGGGGTCAGGGCTGGTGGCGGGGGCACAAGCCTGGGAGCCTCCCTGGGGAGCAGCTGAGATGTCCCCCCTGCTCTGCTCTGTGGCTGCTGATGGGGAGCTCAGCCCCTGCCCAGACATCAGGTCCTGCACCCCCTCATGCCATTGCACTGCTTAAGTCCCAGTTTCACCAGTGTGTTCCACTCCAGTTCCCCAGGATGTGACTGGTCCTGCATGGTGGGGAAGCAAGTTTGCCTTTCAGTGGGTAGCAGCACCAAGAGCCACGAAGGTGACCCGCCGCTCCCATCACTTCCAAACACCGGCGTGAGCTGCTCAGCTGTCCCTGGGGATGCTGCTTTGTGGGCTGAAGGCAGGATCCACACCAGAGGGTGGCAGAGGGGTGTCAATGAACCCTATCCATGCCAGCCACGAGGTGCCTGCCCCATGGGCAGCCCCACAGCTACGGAACCATCACAATTTCTGCAGAAGCTGTACAGCTGCCGCCAGCCTGCCCGCAGCAGGAAGCCGAGCACGGGCAGGCTGCCTGTGGGGCACGGCTAGAACTTGCCTTGCATCCCCAGACCAGAGCAAAAGCTCCTGTTTTTCTAACATCCGCAGAAACAGCTCCGCCATGCTGGGAGACCTGCTGGTGCCAAACAGCGCAGTGTGCCGCCAACTTGCCCCAAACCTGCGCTTTGCCCCACAAGACAGGGGAATCTGAGGGGGCCACACAACAAAAATTCAAAGCATCCCAATCCAATAACCAGATGGAGCTGCAGGTGCTAATGAGATTGTGCATTGTCTGTCGTTCCCCAGCCTGCATCTGTCAAGAGCTTTCTATGCCCCACCATGGCAACATTTGCTTTAATTAAAGAATCTCCGCGCTGCACCAGAGGGCAGATTCACCCCAGCCAGGATTTGCTGCATTCACCGAGCTGCTAGACAGTCTGTCTCTCGCTAGGGATTAGGCTCCGGGAAACTCTCAGGCTGTTTGGCATAGAAAAACAGGATAGTTTCTATGGGACTTTGAAGAACATAGTTCAATTAACTTTTCTCACTCTCCCTTTGGGCCAGACACAGGGTATGTCTGGAAGCTTGCACCCCCGGCAGGTGACGAGGCTTGGGATTAATTACAGAGCTGACATTCCTGGAGCCCTGCTCTCCCAGGAAAGCCGCCTGGCGCTGGGAGCTGTGGGTTCCCAGCCACCTCCAGTTTCTTCTCCCACCGTCGCCTGCCTCCTTCTCCATCACAGTGCTGGAAAATCCCATCCTTCATTAAGCTTGCTGGCACGGCTGGAGAAACCAGGCATGCTGCAGATCAAACAGAGCCTGCTTACTCCAGGTCTCCACTGCCAGAAAATATTGGAATAAATCATAAAGAAAATATTGGAACAAAGATAGCATCGGGAAATGCGCCTGCCCATATCTTGTCACAGCACATGGTTCTTCTTCCAAAGTCACAGCCCCCCTGGCATCTTTGGGAGGGAGGGAGGGGGCCTGACTCTGCCGTGAACACCCAGGTGGGGGCTCCCTGGCTCCCCAAAACTACAGCTTACCCATTAGACATCCAAAGCTGCCACCTGCCCGCAGCTGAGGCACTGCCCTGCCAGGGCTCTGTCCCGCTCCGTTCAGACCTGCAGCCCCCAGGGAGTGCCAGGACCTCGGTAAATGCCGAGGGGAAAGGTCCAAAGCCGTGGGAGAGCCTGGGTCCGTGTCCAACCTCCCCGTGTGAACTTCTGGGGGCCGTTGGCTCCAGGGCAGGAGGTGACAGAGCCATCCGCAGGTACCTTCAGAGCGCACCGCCTGCTCTCTGGCCGCGGCACGAAAAGCTTTCTCTGCGCCGTCAGGACAAGGCTCCTGCAGTTCATCATTTGCAGTTGTTCCTGCTCTAATTGGCCTCGTACCAATAGGACGCAGCTTTTACTGTGTGTTGGTAACCGGCCTTCAGCTCATCCATCACCTCTCCTCGGCAGGTGTGCTGGGCGAGCGTGTCGGCAGGCAGACGGCAGCGCAGCGCTCGCCGGCCCTCCTGCACCGTGCAGCGATGCTGTTTATCGCTGCTGCATCGACGATGCTCCCGGGGCATTCCGCCAGCCTGCGCCCTGCTCCAGGCTGGGTTATCCTTACCCCCCATCCCTTTGCAATAGCAGGTGGGAGACTGCAGCGGGTCCAGGTCCTGACGAGCAAGGTGCTGGGAAGTGGAGGAGCCAGGGGATGACACAGGCAAAGCAAGAGCCTGAGCCACCCCGCGGCTGCTGAGTTTGGGCAGCGACAGGGATCCTCGCTTGGATTTTGGAGGGGGGGAAGTATTTTTGCAAAGCACAAAGAATGTCTGCCCTCAGTTTGGCTTCACTGCTCAGCTTTTAGGATGCGAGGTGTTACAATCGGAGCCCGCTCAGCTGCGAGTATTAATGAGCGTTGGAAGAAGATATTGGAAGAGAGATAGCAGCGGGAAATGTGTCTACGCATATCCTGCCAGAGCACACGGCCCGGCTTCCAAAATCACAGCACCTTGTGCAACCTGGTCAATATAACCAAAACGTCTTTCAAAAGAAATCTGGAAATAGACTGTTGATGCTATCAAAACATCCTGTTTTGACATTTTCTGAATGAATCATTTTGATTTTTTATTTGAAATGACCTCACTGCCTTTTTTTGGTAGAGTGAAATAGGTTGTAGTTATTGAAAAGTTGTAACCAAACCAAAATGATTGATTTTTGCCTCAATGAACCATTTGGTCCCCCCTCCCTCAAAATTTCCTTTAAGCTTTTATTTTCTGTAGTGGAGAATTTCTAAATATTTGAGTTTCATCCCAACTTAAAGCCAAACTCGGCAGTCTCAAGATGAACCCATCACTCCGGACACCCAGCTCCTGACCCAGCATCTGGTGGCTCAGCACCGGTGGGATTTGTCCCCTCCTGTCCCTGGGGACCCTGCGTGGGGTGGCCGGGGGGGTGAGCAGCCGTGGGCGGCCCCAACCTGGCTGGGGGTGACCTGGTGATTAGCACTATCTGACAACGTGTTAGGATTAGAAAGCTCATCATAAAAATCTCCAAAATGAACGCTTTTTGGTGTGTGTGTGAGTTAAGCTTTTCTGCCCCAACCAGGAACAGATGTCTGAACTGGTTGATGAATTGGAAACATCTGAAACAACTTTCCAAGCTGAAGTACAATAAATATACCTTTCATCACAATCCCTGCAAGAGGGTTTTAGAGGCAAAAATCACTGAAGTGTTTAATATGGCCCACGGTGAAGAATCATTATAGCAAATGAACCAGATTAAATGAGCGTTTCTCCCCTTCTTAGTGACTTGCCTGGGACTCCAAGTGTCACCTTGTGAGCTTTGTCTTGCCAGCCTTCGCCAGGTCGCTCTTTGACTGCTTAACACCATCATCCTCCGTGGGCAAGGGAGCACACCCCAAGGTGCTCCTGGGGTCTTCGGGCATTTCTGCGCTGGGGCGGGTGGCTCTCCTCTCCTGGGAAATCAGGACCCGCACCCACCGACAGCGCAAGGGAGGTGAGCGCAGGATGGGTGGCACAAGCTCCGGGTGCCTTTGCGATGCTTCAGTGGCTGCTGGTGGAGCCAGAGCTCTCCATGTGCTGCCTGCCATAGCCACTGAGTCGTCCGTGCCCCGCTGCCCATCACCTCCACACCGGGTGGGACACTTGGACATCTCCCTCCCGGGTGACGCCCAGGGTGATGCTCTCGGTGAAACTGGTGCCTACCAAAATGATGGAGCGCTCTGAAGGCTGTGACTGCCTCCTGCAGCTCCGTGGCCATGGTTCCTGCATGCTGGGTGTCTCTTTCTGTCCAGGAGCGAGCACTGTCAGGACCAGAAGCAATCAGCAAAGCATCCTCATGGGTTAGTGCCAGAAACATCTGTCAAAGCCATGGAGGGCTTTCTGCCAAAGTTCAAGTGGCTGCCATTCTCGCTGTTGATCCCATGACCTGGATAGATGAGAATCTTTCAGCAGGAGTTGTCAGAAAGAGTTTATTTTTCCATGTCTCCACTTGGCTTATTCCACTGAGCAAAGTCATGTTCTATTGATTTATTCTGAAATCACATTTATTTTCCTTTAAGAAATAAAATCCAATATTTCTCCCTTCAAAATTCATGTGCATCGCACAGGATTTGAGGGTCAAATTTTCAAGCGTGAGTACATCCATAAAAATCCCATGCACTGGCAGGTAGCGTCATTTACACTTAGGAACCTGATACTAGAACATGTGCTTGTGCTCAGAAAGCAAAGCGAGTTATGGCCTTGCAGCAGCTCTGCTGAGCAGGGAACTCACTGCCGTTCACATTCTGCAGCGGCTCAGGGCTTTGCACAGTGGCAGGCACACACCAGCGATGGGCACACACCCGTGATGGGCACACACCAGTGGCAGGCACACACCAGTTATGGGCACACACCAGCGCTGCTGACACCTCGTCACGGACCCTCCTGCCCTGGAGCACAGCGGGCTGCGGCATCCCTGCTGGTGACACCATCCCTGTCCCCACAAGAGCAGGGGACATATGGTGTTAGATAACAGCTGGGTACTGTTTTTACACGAATACATTATCAGAATGGCTAGAACATCCCCCAACACATGCTTTGACCAGAACGAGTCACTAGAACATGACTCATAAATAAAGCAGACACCTTTGATGTCTCCATTTCCAAACGCGCAGCGAGCTGGTCGGCATGGCGAGGGCTGGGGAGCGCTGGGGCTATCGCGCAGATGTCTGTAATAGGATACTGATGCTCGCACGTCGCTTCCACGCCGTAAAATGATGGTGCCCAGTCTGAAAAGGAAGCATGTGCAGGGATTCATTTCCTCCAACTTGCTTGGCTATAACTTCTCCAGGGCTGTTTGCGAATCCCCAGCAGTGCTAACGGAGCAGCGTTCGCTATCGGAGCAGCTCCCTTCTGGGGGGCAGGACCGGGCGATGTGTGTGCACCATGGTCTGGCAGGTGCTGCCCCTGCACGTGGGTGCCAAGGCCGGACTCCGGCACGTCCACGACCAGCCAGGCAGGGCTGCTCGGCTCTGGCTCACTCTGCAGGGATGGTTTCACGGCCTTGCATCCCCTATAAAATGCACTGCAGCATCCCAGCAGTGCTCTGTGAGCAAGTCGTTGGGAGCTGGCCTTTAGCAGCCAGACCCCGTGCTGGCGGCGGGATGCTGCTGCGTGCTCGGCGCTGGCACCGTCTCTCGTCCCCGTGCCCCGATGGTGGCTCTGCAGCCGCTCTGTGCACAGCAGCACATCGCTGGGGCTCTGTTCCCAGAGCCTAAGCATCGACCGACCAACACCACCCCTGCTAATCACCTGCCAGCTCCCCGGCCGCCGCAGCCCGCAGTTTGCTCCAACGAGCCGCGCATCCCTCCCACCCAGCTGACGCAGCCCAGCTCCTCCTGTGCCAGGAGCTGGGCTCTGGGGACACGGCAGGGACAATGCGCAGGCCGTGGTGGCGCTGGCTGAGAACTAGATTTACTTCTTTTTAATTTTTCTTCTATTCTCTATTCTATTTTTTCTGTTCTATTTCTACAACTAGAAAACTCAAGATCCTTCCCAGGCCCTTATAATAAAAAGTCAGCTGCAGAGAGGCCATTGCAAGGCTGCCAGACACCTGGTACTATGAGCACCCACATGCAGTTGATTTTGAATTTGCAAAACACAAGTCAACTGGGTTGACATTCTCTTGACTGCATGCCTGCCTTGGGAAGTATTTTTTATTTCATTGTATTTTGCTTTGTTTTCTGGAAGGTTTCACCTGAAATGGTTCAGTTGCATCTAAGAATGATACTAATGGAAGAATTTTTACAATGCTTAAAAACATATTCTGGCAAACCCCTTTTTTGAGAAGCTCTCATACTTCCATGCCCTGAACCAGAGGATTGAAATTTGGCAGAGAGCAGACTTCATGTCAGGGATGCAGTTTTTGTTGTCCTTTTGGAAAAAAAACCAACCAAACAAACAAAAATAACCCACCCATATTTGGCCAAAGTATAAGCGTTTGAAAATACCCGCTCACACGCTCATCGTAGAGATGTTACCTGCACACTAACCCACTACAAACTCCGCTCCTTCGCCCATCGGCACTGACAGCATCGTGCAGCTCCTGCTGCTACACCGGGCATTGCCGGAGGGAAGTGGGGAAGGGGAGAAGCCCCCGCTCCCCCCACGGCCTGCAAAGGCTCCAGGCGCTCGGTCTGCAGAGGCTGGGCTGTGTCTGGCGCCTGCCCAGCACCCAGCCCCTCCTGGCACCCACAGGGTGATGGCTGCAGCCCTGGTGGGTGCTGCTGGAGCCCTGCCCTGGTCACTTGGAGCACGGTGACTTGAAGTGCGTGTTGAATTCTCCGCTTGCTGGGTTGCAGGCAGAGCTGTGCAGCTCCAAGGTCCTCCCTGCATGTCCTGAGCGGGGCCAATTTCTTCATCACCCCCAGTCAGACGGGAGGAATGGGACGGTAATGGCCCGAGCCCTGCACCCTACACCCCATCCCCGCACCCTGCCCCTGCATCTCATATCCTGCACCTTGCACACCATACCCTGCGCTCTGCGTCCTGCACACTGCACCTTGCGCCCTGCACCCTGCACTCCCCATCCCGCACCCTGCACGTTGCACAGCGCGCCCTGTACCCTGCACCTTGCACCCTGCACCCCGCGCATTGCACCTGCACCCTGCATCCTGCACACTGCACCCTGCACAACGCACACCTCACCCTGCACCTCGCACACTGCACCCTGCTCCCCACGTCCTGCACCCCGCACCCCTGCACCTCGCGGCCCCGCACCCTGTACCCTGCGCCATGCACCCTGCACCCTGCACCATGCACCCTGCACCTCACACCCTACGTGGGGACAGTCCCCTATCCCTGGCGATGAAGCCTGGGATGCTCCCCACATGCGCTCCCCGATGCTCCCGGCTCCCCAGTGCTCCCAGCTCCCCAGCAAGCCGGCGCTGCTGGGCTGTGCTGGGTGCAGCGGAGGGCAGCGCGGCCCCCGCTGCGAGCGCGGTGAGCTCAGCCGCGGCGCAGCCTTTGTTTTCCTGCGGCTGTTCCCGTTCAGACGCAGCTCGGCCCCAGCCCAGCACGCCTGCATGAGAACCCGCTCCATCTGAAGCAGCTTTCTCATTTAAGAAAAAGTATTTTGGAAGCCGCCGCCTCCCTCCCCTTGCCAGCAAGTTTAGGGTTTCATAAAGCCCATGTGGTAATAGGTTACAAATGTACCTATCAGTTTTACATTTGTTTTCATTCAGGGCTCGTGAACGCCCCGCAAACCCCAGCCGAGGCAGGGAAAGGCCGGCCCTGCCCTGCCCGCTCCTTCCCTCGCTGCTCTCAAAACAAGGCTACGAGTGAATTGTTCTTCCATAATCTAAACCAACACTCCTCCCCAGCAAATTGGATTTCAGTTAAACCCTGTGACTTATGTGCAAATCCTCGCAGCGGATCGCCTTGTGCAAAGCTCCCCGCGGGGCACGCAGGGAGACGATGGGCACGCGGAGCCGGAGCTTGCCCAGCTGCTGCTCGGTGGCGTCGGCGCAGCCACCGCAGGTCTGCAGGCGTTGCACCCCTGGGTCTGGGCATTGCACCCCTGGGTCTGGGCATTGCACCCCCGGGTGCTGGGCATTGCACCCCTGGGTCTGGAAGTTGCACCCCTGGGTCTGGGCATTGCACCCCTGGGTGCTGGGCGTTGCACCCCTGGGTCTGGGCGTTGCACCCCTGGGTGCTGGGCATTGGACACCTGGGTCTGGGCGTTGCACCCCTGGGTGCTGGGCATTGCACCCCTGGGTCTGGAAGTTGCACCCCTGGGTCTGGGCATTGCACCCCTGGGTGCTGGGCGTTGCACCCCTGGGTGCTGGGCGTTGCACCCCTGGGTGCTGGGCATTGCACCCCTGGGTGCTGGGCGTTGCACTCCTGGGTCTGGGCGTTGCACCCCTGGGTCTGGGCACTGCACCGCTGGGTGCTGGGCTTTGCACCCCTGGGTCTGGGCATTGAGACCCGTGTGTCCTGAGCATTGCAACCCATGTGTCCTGGGCATTGCATCTCCAATTAAGAAGCAGAAAAATAATCCCAGCAATGAGATAAATGGCCAAGTCTGAGTTCAAAGAACCTCATTTTGATGTCAGAAATTCAAAATATAAAACTTATCATAGTAAAATCTCAGTTCCAGCATGGCAAGCACTAGCTAGATATCATAAAAGATATCTTTCTTCTGAACGTTATTGACCTTTTGAAGATATAATAAAGCACAGTTCCCACATGAGTCAACCAAACAGGTCTTGTTTGGATCATGTGAAATTGAAACCAAGCAAAGTCACCCATTTCTAATTTAGTTACATGGTGATTACATGGGTTCTCCGCTGAAAAGCAGCAAGGACTTTTATTTTCTATGATGAATGAACATTTTTAGTGTCTGGAGTAGCAGCTGTCACACAGCTTGTTTTTTCGCCAAGAAAGTAACTCCAAGGGGAAATATTCATTTTGGCTGATTTTTTTTTTTTTTTTCCGATTTTGAGATTTGGGACAAAAACGTGACCGAATGAACCATCTCTGGGTCATGCCTTCAGAGCTGTTCCAACGAGAGCCGAGCTAAGCGCAGCCCCAACACTTGCAGCCGCGGGAGGGTGCTTGCTCAGCCCTCTGGGGACATTTTTGAACAAGGCAGCGCCTGTAAGCCAAGGCCCCTGAGCACCACGTGCAGAAGCAACAAGGACGGAGCCTCGGGGTGCTCAGGTGGGGACCAAGATGCAGCCGGGGTGT
Organism: Chauna torquata; assembly: GCA_013399475.1. Taxonomy (NCBI): domain Eukaryota; kingdom Metazoa; phylum Chordata; class Aves; order Anseriformes; family Anhimidae; genus Chauna; species Chauna torquata. The sequence goes on along the minus strand of VXAL01010535.1, from coordinate 274,364 downwards.
GCAAGCACGCAGCCGCAGCGCACAGACACGCTGCAGCTTCACGGCTTTCTGTTTGCCCTAGCTCCGCGATGTCGGAGCAGAACTGCAGCAATTAGTGCGACCCACTTCCTGCGCAATTATTCAGAGATATTATCGGGTCCTCCATGATTGACTCTACTGCGGAGAGCTCTCAGATGGAAAAAATCTATTTAATTTTGTGGTCTGTTAGCAATTTAAGTTGAAGAAGTGGTGTTCAGTTCTATTGTTTTCAGACTGCGATGTTCGTGTGAGAGATTTCTTTGATTCAGGATGCTGCAATATACGAAGGAAACTGTACGCACTATACAGTAACAGCACATTTATAAAAACACAGATAATTGATCAGGAGCTGATTGGTAGCGAGATACCGGTGTTGTTGTTTGTTTAAAGGGATGTCATCAACTTAAAAATCACTTTTAATTTATAAGTTACTTCACATGCTAAGATTGGAGAGATCTCGGAGCGATCGTACGATGACTGAGTGAGATCAGAAACTGGTGTTTTCTCTATTTCACCCATCTTCTGTTGTGCTTTCGCTGCATCTTGGCCATGCCCTGCTTCCTCCGAGCACGCAGGCTTACACGCACAGACCTCATTGGAAATCCTCGCCGTTGTAAAACCAAACACGTGCGTGCAGCCTTGCCAGCCCGGGGCCCGTGTGCACGGGCAGCACCGAGCGTTTCTCCCGCACCTTGTGCCTCACCGTTCCCTTGGGGGCAGAAGGAGCACACTGCTGCGGGTCTCCCAGCCTCCCCAGAAGGCTCCAGAGGGGCATGCAGTTTGATCCTACCCTTGCCTCCTCTTTTTCCAATTCCATATCTGGTTCGCATTAATCAGCTCCATTGTTTTAATCAGAATATCTCAAAGATGGGCGACAGCGGCTGCAGTTGTTTCTCTGGGGCTGCTTCCCTGGGGTGGGAAAGCCGGTGCTGGGCTGGCGCGGGGTCTCATGCCCGTCCTGCTGTCGCAGCAAAATCTGCAGGGGGCTCGTGGGAAAGCAGCAGGGCAGCACCGGGGCTGCAGGAGGGAGCTGGCGAGGCGGGCAGGTGGAAGGAGGAAGGGCAGCGCTGCTGCCACCCCTCCCCTGGGAGCCAGGGATGGGGCTCCCTTCCCCTCGTCCCGCCCGCACCGCCCTCTGCAGCACAACCCCTTTGCTCCTTAACCCGGGGATGCACAGAGCAGAATTATTTCCGTACTCTTCGCAATTGCGTATTTGAGGACTTCCACCGCATCTGCGCGCCCCCGGGCTGAACAAGCCCAGTTCTGCTGATCCCTTTTCCCGGTTTCCAGACCCCGACCACCCTTCCCGGCTGGGTCCATCTCGTGCTCTGCGGGACGGGGCTCTGCAGCCCCGGCCTCCCCAGCAGCACGGGCAGGGCGGCCGGGCGGGCGATGCGCTGGGATCCCCGGGTTTGCGCAAGGCGATGGGCAGCCGAGCCCAATTCCCAGGCCAAGGCTGCAATCGCAGCCGCGCTGACGGGCTATCCACCGCGCTCTGCTTTTATGAATTTGATTGAAGCAGGGAAAGATCTCACTTCATTCAGCCCCCAGCTGAATTACGAGCAGCAGTCCTGGGGCTCTGCTCTCGTAAATGAAATACATGCTGCGACGGCTGCTCTGTTTGCCAAGAGACCGTTAATCGGTGACCCAGTGCAGTGCTTATAATCTAGTGTTTTCCTGATTTCACCAACCTCCTCCGGTAGTTTACGAGTACCAAGCGGTACCAGAAGAGCCCCAGCACGGAGCAAGGGGTAACCTCGCTGCTAACACGTGCTGACACAGAAAGAGGCTTTTTGTATGCAGGCAAGCTCAGCTTTCACAGATGCACGTTGGTTTGGCTGCTCATAGATCACCTCGCAGAAACACAACGAAACTTCTGCCGGCTCCACCAGCCACAGATGCCACTGGGGCCCACGGCCTGGTGGCTGTGACCTGCCCCTGGGGCTGGGGACCTCACGGGGGCCAGAGCCAGGACAGCGAACCAGCCAAGGAGGCAGTGAGACCTGGCCAAGGAAGAAATGATAAAAGTGCGAATGGGATTGGGCCAAAACATCCTGGCTGCAATTTTACCTGCTCCAGCAGCATCGCATCCACTGCATTCAGTAACCATTAGTATTTATTATGCTTTAAGTATTAGCATAGATGCTGATGTAGCATGTAAGTCAAACCAAACTCGGCCCACTAACTCCACAGTGACATTCAGCAAATCTGCTTTTTATTATTATTTATTTTATTCATTTAATGAAGCAGCAGGGACAGCTCCATAATTAAGGTCAAGCTGGGTTTTGCACTCAAAGTAGAACTCTCATTGCAAACTCTCCCTGAAACTCCACCACTTTAAAAAGAATTCTTCTTCTGAGATTTTACAAGCAAGTCTTTTAGGTCAGTAATTTCAGTGGGAATTTTCCCGAAGGGGAAGATTTTATATATACTAGGATCAAACGAAAGAAAACCTCTCAAGTTATGAAGAATAATGACTAAAAACGTCTGTTAATGCTGCATAAAATTTGCTGGTTTTTTTTTTTTTTTTTTTTAAAATNTTTTTTTTTTTTTTTTAAACTAGCCATTCTGCTAGCTGGGGAAGCAGAGCAGGGGGTAGAAGTGAGGTGCATGTGTATGCAAGGGCAGGTGGAAACAGAAAGGCATCGGCCAGCTCTTGCCTGCATCGTGCCTCCCGGCTGCGAGGAGGAGCTGAGCTGGGCTGCTGGCCCCATCCGCATCATCTGACGGTGGTGGGTGCAGGCCTCTTCCATCAGGGCTTTCCAGAATGAGGGGTACTGACCGGGTCAGCCATAATCTCAATTTAATCCTTAGGGAAGGTCGGAAGAGCAGGAGGACTGCAGCACACCGAGCCCATGGCAGGGGGTTGGAGTAGCTGGTCTTTGAAGGTCCCTTCCCACCCAAAGCACGGGTGTCCCACGCACGGGGCTTCCCGGCGGGCAGGGACGCGATCGGTTGCCTCGTCGCTGCGGCTTTCCCTGTGTTGCCTGACACACGTGCTCCTGCTTGTACACAGCAGTCGCGTCCCTGCTCTCGGTGCCAACTCTGATTCGTATGTCAATAAACGCGGTGAAAGAAAAGTACGATCCCTTGCCAAACTAAACAAACGCTATCTTTTTGGTTGGGGCTGCAGCATCCCTGTGAAACCGGCACCAAGGGGCACGGTGCTGCTGCCGTCCCCAGGTCTGCCTGCGCTCCCCCCGACGCCCCATGGCAGGGATGTCACCACGGTGCCCCGGGGCCATGCTGGTGGCACCGCAGGCTGTCGGAGCCCCGTGCCTGCGCCAGGCACCTTGCAGCGAAAAGTGGAAAGGAATGGGGGAATGCACCATTTAACGACACTTTTATTAATAAAAAAGAGGGTTCTGTGGGCCTGTAGTCCTCCTGAAGCTTTAATAAAAGCTGAGTGACAGTTTTTCTTCTCTCCGTTTTCATTTATTTCTAATGCAGACCTGCGCTGGGGCCACACCGCCACTGATTTTAACCTGGCTGGAGGCACGCCCGGGCGCACGGTGTGCAGGAGACGGCCCTCACTGTGCTGGACGTGGTGCAGGAGCATCCCTCAGGCACCTGCGGCAGGCTGGCCGCCCCGAGCTGCCCTTGTCACCCTGCAGTGCGGGGACGTCCCCGCGCCTGGTGCCAGCAGGCAGTGATGTGCCACTGGCCCCGCGAGGTCCCGCCACGCTGTCCCTGTGCTGCCCCTTTCAGCATGTGGCAATGTAGCAACCGGGACAACCCTGTGAAAGCAGGGTTTTTTCTTCTTCTTGGAATTCAGATTAGCTGTGCTTGGTAGAGATGATGAGATTTAACACAATGCAGTTTTGTAATTTTAATGAAATACAAAGATCTACCAGGAGTCTGGAAACAGATATCCAGAAACCGGCTCAGAGACTTTCAACAGGCTTGAAGAGCAGGACACACACACACAGCCTGGCCACTCTCACAGCTCTGCCCTCAAGTCCAGCGCTAATTCTCCTGCCTTTCATCAAACCCTTTTGCAACACCAAAATATTTTCCCTGCGTCGCTCCCCACGCCGTTACCAGACATGTCGCAGGGCTCCCTGCTAACGCGAGCCCCGGCCCCGCACCGCGCCGTCCTGCTCCCGAGCAGGCAGCGCTGCCAGGAAACAATTGCATTGCAGCTTCAGATGGGATTAATCGTAATCTGTTTGCATTGGCCTTAAATTCTCCTGAGGAGCTTTAGCCGTAAATGCGAGCCAGGCGGGGGCCGCGCTGCAGACCTCAGCAGGGCCCCCCCTGCCCAGCCAGCGCGGCTGGCAGCGTGCGCGTGGGAGGACCTGGCTTTTCAGGGTGCCCGCGTGGGGACAAGGTGCAAGGAAAGGCACGCTTTCAGCTTGGAATTACCTGCAATGGTTTGTGACTGGGTTTCTTAAAATTCAAGTGTGCAGCTAAACATGCAGTCCCGGGACCTCGGGGAGTTTTCTGCACGCTTTTTTTTTTTTTTGCCTGCTTCGTAGAGTGCACTCTGGCTCTCTGATTTATCTGACAAGAAAATTTTTTGAGCTGTCATATTAAGATAAAGAGATTTATTTGTTCCTCATATCACTCGCACCTCTGCAGTTTTCTCTCTGTCAGAGGACTGCTCTCCTCCTCCTGCCCACAGTGTGCTGTCTCCTCGCATGCTTGGGCTCCTGCTGAGCTCAGCCCTTGGGCTGGCACAGTTGTGTCTGACAAGCTGGAATTCCCATTTGGAGGAAAACCTCTGGTTTTCATAGTTGGAAAACTAAGAGCAGGGGACAATGCTGCTGGGTGAGTGGGCTTCACTTAACCCTTCCCGAGGCTGTGCAGGATGCTCCTGGGGCTGCTAACCCACTGTCCTCATCTGCTGAAGATAAGCGTCTGCAGTATCACTCCCGAAAAATTCCTTAAGCTTATTAAAGTGGCTTCATAATCCACCTCATCTGCCGTGGTCAGGCAGCAGGCAAGAAGCCCCAGCCGGGAAGGAGTTCTCCTTCCCAGACACAAGTTAAAGCCAAAATCTTGCAGCTAGTTTTGAATCCAGCTTTCAGAGAGGTATTATTTTCATATAGAGATGTCAAGAAAACAGGACAATACTTATTCAGCAGGATGTAAAGACACTCCGGTTGTGCTTTCACATTTTTCTTATCCATTTCACAGCAACATACTGAAGTTGCCGAAGCAAAGTGTCATCTGTAATCCCAATATCTTCTTCCAAGTGTGGGACTTTTCTCAGATTACCCAGGTATTCAGCTGGTGTTAAAAGGTGCCGTTCTGCTAAGGCCAAGAGCTACACGTTGACACACATTAGCGGATAACCTGGCTCAAAATTTAGGTCATTGCACCTTGCAGATATTGGATAGTGCTAATCAGGAGAGCAGAGGGACAGATACAGGCAAAGCCAGGGGACGCTGAGTGAGCCCAGGATTAGTGTGTTTCTCCATGCTCTGTTCTTTTTGAGACTTAATGCCCTCGAAGCCTGGCCATGCAGCTGCATGCAGACTCTTCCAGATCAAATTCCACACTTGCTTGGTGGAAACAGCTTGATTTGCCAAAGGATAAAGGAAAATGTTTTCCATTAACACATCTAACACCCCCATTAGTGCATTCTTGGTTGTACTCAAGTGCTAATGAGATTTCGCTCTTACACCATAGGAGGAGAGACAGTAATTGGGGCACGTTTCATTTCCACGGCTGGAGAGGCTGAATTAATTGACTGAGATTAACCCTTCCGCGTGAGACAGCAGCTATCCTAGATGGTAGCAAGGAGGAAATTAGTGAATACTTCAGTGATTACTGGATGACTAATGACAGGTGCAAAAGCAGGTGAAAATGAGCAGTTTTGCAGCAGCAGTGCTAGCTTGTGCCTCCCCAGCCAGGGAGATGGGTGCAGAGAACAGAGGTGCAAGCAGGTACACTAAAGCAATTTTACTTCATTCTCTAAGCTTTTGCATGCGCTGTGCCCTTTACCCAGGGAGAGCCCAGAGGTAGCTCAGAGAATTTCGCTCCTGGGGCAGCTCTCCCTTTGCGCTGCTGTGTTGGTGCGCGCTCCGTGCCCCTGCAGCAGCGCGGGGCCGCAGCCTGGTCTCGGGCAGCCCAGGTCATTCCACTGCTGTCTCACCCTGGTCGTGGGGGCCTTCCCTCCTGCGGCGTGTGGGTGCTCATCTCCCTGCGACAAGGACCCCAGGGTGATGGCTCTGAAGGGTCCCCGTGCAGGTGAGGGGGTCTGCACCCCTGGCTTCTGCAGGGAAGTGATGTGTGCCAGTGCTGAGGGACGCACTGGGAAGCTTCCCTGGTTGAATGCAGCTATGGGGAGAGAGATGTCTCATCTGAGCAAATGAGAAAAAGGAAAAATAAGGTGAGCAAATGTTTTATTTAATGGATGAATTAATTGCTGACATCTGTGATAAAGGCTTTTTTTTTTTTTTTCCCCCAAAACTGGAATTTGTTTCTATCTCAGGATGAGGAAGGGATGTGGGGGCAAATTCTTTGGAGAGTCCCTTTGAGTCCCATCCAAGGAGGATAGTGAATAAAATGTGGCACATGTTAAACATGTAAATGAGGTACTGATTTACTGATTTATCTGTTTCTCGCATGAGATCTTCTTTGGCTGCATCAAAATTACTGTATTATTTATAAGCCTTAAACATTTAAAATTAGATGTGTGGTTTTAAAACAAAACATCAAAACCTTCATGCAAACCACATTGTTTCAATAAGAAATTAGATTTAAAAAAAGCAAATTCAGAATGTTTCTGTGCTGGATCAAACCTGCACCTCATGTGGTTCACATCCACATTGGATCCATTCTGCAGGACTGGGTTCTCTTTGCAATGATTTGCAACAGTGAACTCAAAATAAACAGATCTGGTTTCATTCAGGAATATTTCCTTGTTATTGAAAAGCATCATTTTCTACACTGTCCCTTGACATTTCACGGGGAAATACTGGAGACTTGTAACCCGTCTGAGACACCAGGACATCCCGCTGGAGCTAGCAGCGCTGCAGCAGCTGCTCTCCCCAACACACAGCTGAGTGGCTGGGAGCCGCGGTCGGCACTGACCTGTGCTGGAGCGGAGCTGCCACAGGGCCAATTTTTGCAGCATCTCTGCTCAGTTCTCAATACAGCACCAGCTGTGCTAACAGCGTGGTCAGGGCTGCATGGCTTGCCAGCTCCTGCCTTAGGTTGCACAGCCACCAAGAGCTGATGGTGCCGGTGGGTTGTTGGCTTTGCCGTGAGAATCTGCTGAATGATAAAGCACGTTTCTGAAAGGAGCTGGCCCTCACGGAGCCAGCTGACAAAGGATTTGGAGAAAACTGCAGACCAGGGCTCGCTGTTGCTTCCATTTCATCTCACAGTGCTGGTGATGACCAAAGCAGTGCCATGGTGCTCGCCCACCTTCTCTGAAGAAGATGCTCTGGGCTAATGAGCCTGGCCCAGGGCAGGCTCACGCTGGCGGTGGGAGGTCCTCTCTGGCTGTAGGAGATCCCGTCCCACCCCACGGGGACAGCCACAGCCATGAAGAGCTGGGGGACTCAGAGGAGTGACGTGCACTGAGCTCAGCATCCATCACCTGAGCTCAAGGTGTCAGGGTGCTGGTGTGTGGCACCCTGAGGGTGAGTGACACTTGGGCATTCAGCAACGGCCCTGGCAGGGGGAGATGGCAGTGGCTGCGGGGCTGGTGCCCGCATCCCTCCCACAGGCTGTTCTGGGTAAGCAGGCGGCAGCAGCCGCAGCACATACCCAGCAGACACCATAATTCATCCACCATGTTGCAGAGGCAGGCACTTGGACATCTACGTCATGGCTGGAATTGTTCACCAGAGGTGGAGTAGGTCTGCCCTGGAAGGATGAACAACTGAGCTGCACGCTGGAACGAGAATGAGGGCAACCTCCTGGCCCCTCTGAAAGCCCCTAGATCCAGAGCAGGTGTGGGGATGCTGGCAGACCAGCTTAATCCTCATCACAGACCCCACCATCACCCCCTCCCTTTCCAAAAGCAAGATGAAGAATGGCTATTAGAAGCGCTCTGCTGACTTGCTTGCTTGTAAAGGGTTGGCTGTTGCATCCTTTCCCAAAGCCAGGCTAGATCTGCACCTTGGCGATCAGAAGAAGAAGTCTGGGGTGCTGTGGCCTCAGACCTTTTTGTGAAGCTGTGAGAATCACGCTTGGAGCATCGCAGGGTCCTGGATTTAGTCATACCACAACTTCCAGCTTCTGGCTATTCTTGCAGCTTGTGCGTTCTTCAGACACGGGGGGGAAAATGCTGATGTCTCTCATTTGCCATGATGGGCCGTTGCCCCAGCATCATCACCCCATAAACATGTCAACAGTGAAATGCAAACCAAATTACAGTAAAGAAGCGCAACCATAGTCAGAGTCACGTCAGCCAGTTTGCTGCTTAGCCTGTAATTGCAATTGCAACAGGAAGATGGCTGAGAGAGGATGAAGGACCCCAGGGCTCCGCGTCACGGGGTGAGACACAACTGCAAGGTGCGCTGGGAGCCGTGCTGCACCTCTTCACGGGCTTGGGTCCCACCGCAGCGGCTACTGCTGCCAAAATGGGTAGCTTTCTCCCCGTGAGCTGGGAAGAACCAAAATCCCCATGCAGCTGCAAGGCCGAGCTGCCTAGCGGCAGGCACGGAACCGGCACCGTGCGCTGCTCGCGGGGCAGCCCTGCACCCTGTAGGGGGGTGGAAACGGCAGCGTTTAGCTGTCCCGCTGCACGGTGCAAACAGCAAGATGAAGTGTTGACCCATAAAACACAGAGCGAAGAGCGAGGCTGCTCTCCAGGCTGCCCTCTGTGTGCTGCCACGCTGGCGGGTCGCACATGTCGCTGCCTATTGTAGTCGCGGGGTCTCCTGTCATCCTTTCTTCACTGACCCTGATGTATTTCACTCCGAGCCGCGTGGTGTCCAGCAGCGTGAGTCACAGCTGCCCTCCGCGGCCGTTCCCCTCCATCCTTCTCAGCACCCACTGCACACTCAGAAAACCAGAAATCTTACTGGAGGACAGGAAGCATTTGCTAACACCCCATTTAATGCTTTTTTTTTTTTTTTTTTTTAAGAGCAATGGAAGAGTTGAGGGGAAAAGCAAGAATTGCAGGAATTGCTCATTCCATTTCCTGTGGTTTCATAATTTTGTTGCTTACCAATTTTGAATTTCACGAAGCTTGTGGTTTCCCAACAGCCTTCGTCTGTGGGGAGGATACATTTCAGTAGCATACTGAACTGACATGAAATTCCAAACAAAAATAATATGACAGCAATTGGCATTCTAAACTATGTGAGAAAGAAATACAAATACCCCGCTGGCTGAGTTTGGCCCAGACAAGGAAGCAAAGCAAAACATCCCAGTGTCAGCAGGTCACTTCTGAGCTGTCAGAAACTGAGATCATCCGAGATCCTCGGTCTCCATCTATATGTAAAGTGTAGCCAAGTGTGGGCTAGGGGTTTGCAGCCACACCGCCCCGCAACCCAGCGCTGCCTCTTGTGAGCGGAAAACGCCCGGCTGCACGTTGGAAAACCATTGCGTGCTCCCACTGACCGTGGGGGCTGGCAACAGCCAGGTTGCAGTGGGTGGCAGGAAGGAAGCGGAGGGGGCTTTGGTGGGGTTTCCACCTTTAAAAAAGAAAAAAAGAGGTTTTGCACTTGGCACCTTCTGGCTGTGTTTCTCTGCCCCGTGGGCTCGCACCCGCAGCCTGGTGCCTCACTCTGTGCTCCCCCTGCAGCACAGTGCAGGGTTGTTGCTCTACATCCGTGGCAATCACAGGGACAAAGAGGAAAGGAGGCCAGGAAAGAGAAAAATAACCTTCTAAATAACCAGATGAGCAGAAGCACACCGATGATATTTTGCATCCGTGGGAGCACGGGCAGGGCCATCGCAATGAGCAGCTGCTGCTGAGCCAGGCTGAGGATCCCCTGTGCTGGGAGCTTGACCAGAGGAACCGAGTGGGTGCTCCGGGGGAGATTCGTCTTGCTGCAGCCCAGCTGGGAGCTCAGGGTGCCGACAGAGCGAGTCTCGCTGCCTTCGGTGGCCTTGGATCGGGTCTATAATGAATGAGACCCTCGGTGATGCTCCCTGCTGACCTCGGAAGCTGCGAGGTGAACCTTGTGCAATCGCGTAGTGCTGCGACGGTGTTAAAATACGTTTCTAAGTGTCTTGCTGGAAGGATTCGTGGATCGCAGTTGATTAGGTACAGTAATAGCTGCTAACATCCTCCTCTGGAAACTGCTGGAGATTTAGCTTGTGTTTATCGAAAATAAACTCTCAGAGGTGAAGAGAAGCCTATTGGTGACATGAACTTGCAGCGCAGAAAATACATTTGTGAGCTCAGAATATATGGCCTGCCTCCATAAAGCTGTCCAGAATCTGTGGATCTTTGCTTTAGATACTCATGTTAAAATAATTTTCATTCTGTTAAATGAAAAGTGCTTTAAGTTTGGCAGGCCTGTGCTGCTCATGCTCTCACCACTTCATAAATAATACTTTATAATAACAGCTCGGAATAAAACGGAAAAAAAAGGGGAGGGGGGCCAAGGTCTGCTCCAAGCTCTCCTTGTCGGCTGTAAATACCTCTCGCTATGATGTCAGCGTCGCTCTGACAGCATTTCTGCCCAAATCACTACCACATGTGTAGCCAGGGGATGTGTTTTACCTGGACTTTCCACTTGTTGAGTAATGTGGCTCGGAGTCCTGGCAGCGCTCTGACGTGGCTCATGGTTTCGGGCTCCTCTGTATTTTCCTGTTAATCAGTTACTAATATTGGACAACAGCATTTCATCAAATCATCTTATTTCTGTTCACCCAACACTTTTTCATCCTCTAAATAAAAATTGCTTCACACTTTCCTGAGTGCCTCAGATATGATTTAATTCAAAACATGCAGTCACAGGAATGGGAAGAGGATGAACTCTCTCCGTTTGGACAGAAACCAGAGCCCACGTAAGGACAGAGAGTAAAACAGTCCTGTCTCTGCGAGGGCAGTGAAGCCAGTGTCATGAAACAAACTCCTTCTCGCTGCAGAAGATGCATCCAAACATTTGAGGCTTTACTACAACATTACAAAATTGGCCTGGGTCTAATCTGTGGCCAGAGACACCCAGCTCGTGTCCCGTGGGCTGCTAAGAGGCACCAGCTGCGCCTTGGGAAGGTTGGGAACACTCAGTCCTTCCCACCCTGTGGGTCAGCGGGTAGAGGCAGCATCCTCCCAGCTTCTCGAAATGCTCGAGGACGTGCAAAAGGAGCCCGGGGAAGCCACAGCCTCCTGTCACATCCACCGCCAGTGTCCTGCTCTGCCACTTGCCCCAGCTCCCGCTGGCTTGCAGGCAGCCCAAGTGTGCTGGTCCTACCGGCAACACAGGGATTTTAGGTCCTGTAATGCTTCTAATGACCCTTGAAAAGTTGTTTACCAGCTCTTGAAGGGGCCAAACTAATGAAATCTGCCCGGATTTCGCAGGGGTGTGACTGGGACCAGGGAGGAACCCGTCGGTCACCCTGCAGAGTAGCCTGTGGGCTGAACGTGATCCCCTCACTCTTTGGATGCCTCAAAGAGGGTTTTTTCTCCCTGCATGGCTTTGTACCCATGATTTTAATTAGTCTGCTCTGTGAAGTGGTTTGGGGATGCAGCTTGTTTGAAAGACACAGTAAAAAAGAGCACAGTCTGGTACTAAATAGCAGGAGGACGTGTCCACATGTGGCAGATGTTAGTCACATTGCCGAGCCCATTGTCTGGAAGGGCTCGGTCACATACTGCCTGGCTCTGCGACCACGAAAGGACAGGAGACAGCTTGTGAACTGAGCAGGCGCTAAAAAAATGGTGTATTTCAGCCAAAACCTTGAGAAATATGTGTAAAATAGCCCTTCCGCTAACGTCTAAACGCAGCAAAGCATTTCTAGCGTGTACTTGCCTTGAATCCTGAGCCCTTGCCTGTACCTTCTCATCCAAGCAGAGCTGATGCGCCAGGTTCATGAACTCCAGGTTGGTTTATGCGGGTGCTTAAAGTTAATGATATGCGTGGGTGTTTCCCAGGGCAGGGCAAGGAGACCTGGGGTGCTTGGAGGGATGCTCGGGGGCTGGCCCCCAGCCACAGACTTCGTTATCCAGCCCAGCCACAGCTCAACCGGCTTTTGTGTTAGTGGGAGGGAGATCTCTGAGGATTTGGCTCAGAGCAGACAATGATGCCATGAGCGCAGAGTTTTTCTCCGTGCCAACTAGTCTAACCTAATAAAAGGGGGAAATTTCCACTGACCCCAGGGGAGCAGGATGGTTGAGACAGAAAAAAGAGGTGGAAAATTATTTATGACAGTATAATTGCATTTGAGACAACTTGTGTCCAGCCAAGATTCCACAAGAAATTTAGGAAAGAACAACTTTAGGTCAATCTGATTTGTTGTCCTGTGTGTGGGGGGGGAAGATTTCCCTTGTGAAAATTGGACTTCATAACCATATAAGAACTCACAATCAAAATTAATGTGGAAAATAAATTGCTGGCTGGCATCCTTGTCAGCAATGGATGCTCACTTTAACTCTGCTGTCCTGAGACCGCTGCGTGTCCCAGCCGACCCAGCCCCGCAGAGCTGACATTTTCCTTTGGTTCCTTTAAAATCCTTTTTTTTATTGTCCCTGGGGCTGGAGGGAGGAACAAAAGGACACCAGCGCTTGGGGCAGGGTGGTAGAAGCTGTGTAATCCCAGCTGGGAGAGGAGGGGACAGCTCACAGCCCAGTCGGAGGGCAAGGCACCGCTGCTCTCGGCTGCCTGCCCCGACAGGGCGATGCACGGCGCAGCATGGGCGCACCACGGGTGCACCACAGCTTCCAGCCACGGCAGATGCCGACCACTTTTTCCTGACCGTGCTGCAACTCTGCTTGGCTTCCTCAAGCACTCGGAGACTGGCTGGTGCTCCCCTACCGGTGCTCAGGACCCCAGTTTCGAAAAATTGATGGATATGTGCTTCTCCTTAGCTCCAGTTGCATCCTCAGTCTGTAAGGGACATATTTTCAAGCTTTTTTCTTCCATTCCAAGGAAGTTAGAAACCTTCATTTTTTCTCAAATAAAGGTGAAAGTTTCATGAATTCTTGAAAGCCTCCCTCTCTCTGGATGCATTCACTTGAGTCCAGAAGTTGGAGCTTTAAGAAAGAAAACACCAGTTATTGCAAAAATTTGCATCCTTATGAGGTCAAAGGCTGTTTGCTGTCTCTCCCGATAGAAAAACGAAAATGCACAGAGAGTCCTAGGTCATGCTCAGGGACACAGTGCATGGGCACTGGAGGTGCAGTCTCCACACGGAGAGGTTACAAGGATGTGACCCAGGGACTTTAACCTGGCTCCATTAAAGAATGTGCTGCTAATTCCAGTGGTTAATTTTATTATGTGTCATTTCCCTCCATTATTTGGTTCAAAAGATGAAGACTAAACGTAGATTTTAAAATTGTCCAGATTTCAGATACTGCCCTTGGGAAAGCTTCAATCTCATCTTTTGTTTTCGTTTAGTTTTTTTGCAGGTCTGCAAATGTGTTTGTTTTAATAATACAGCTGCAGGACAGATTAAAAAAAGCAAGTATCGCTGGCATTTAATATCTCTAATCCAGCAGTAAGACAAGCCTGCCGACTGTTTGCTTAATGTTTAACATCCCTTTCTGATTAAGCAAAAGGTTTGAAGTGATTATAGTTTATTTACAACAAAAGTGGACTTAAATGAGAGTTAATTCCTCCCCCTCCTCCCTCATTGGGCCGTTTGCCAGTCACCATGTGTCTGCTCAGCTCCCTTTTCAAGAGCGTCCACAGAAGCCAGGGCAGATGTTTCCACCAGGGCCCTCCAAGAAGGGCTTCTCCCCTGGGTGCCGGGGGTGCTTGCCCGGGGGTGCCGGCTCCCCCCCAGCACATCCTGTGTGCCTCCGTGCCCAGCCATGGAGAAAGGCTGGCAGGGACAAAAGAAAATCCTGCAGCTGAGCACCTTCCCTGGAGAGGTGCAGCCGCGGAGCGGGAGGCTGCTCTGTGCCCGGGGGACAGGCGGTGCTGCTCCCCCAGCCCCGGTCCCCAGCTGGGGCCGGCTCTGACGGGTGTTCAAGCCACTGGTGTGCCAAGCGGGGACACCCAGCTGGTGCTGCCGTCAGCCATTCCACACCCTGCTCAATCTCCAGCCTTTCTGCCTAGCTCTCACCCTGCTTTTGGAGACGTCAGCTCTCAAAATGTCTCATCACTGCCGCAAAGGTCATTTTTATCAAAAAAATCAATGGAGTTTGATTTGATTTCTAATCAATTTTTTTTTCCAACAGAAATCAACATTTGCCAGAATAAAATAAAATAATAATAATAATAAAAAACAAAAAAAATAAAAGCCAGAGGAGCATCATTTGGGGGCTGCTTTCCAATACCACACCTGGGACTGCCTGATACCACCTGGCTCCGCCGTGCTGCAGTGACAGCAACTCATGGCCGGGTCCTCCTCCAGAGCCCGGAGCGCTCATGCCAGAGTCTGGTGCAAGTCCCAGCCACAGGGCTGGAGCGAGGTAATTATTCAGCAACTTAATTGCATCCAGTAGGCACAGAGTTCTGGGTACCTGACGGGCAACTGCGTCACTGCTAACTCACTTTGCAGCCTCCTGCAAGGCCGTTGTGGAGGAGGCGATGCCCGCGAGGAGGAGGAGGCAGCACCCCGGTGCTTAAAATACCAGGGGGCAGGTGCACAGGTGCAGTTTCTGTGCCGCTGGGAATCTGGCGGGTGTCAGACCTCTTCGCAGAACGGGATGCTCAGGGCAGAGGACAGCGGTACCACTTACTGCCCGGGGGCTTCAGTTTTGCCCCCACTGCACGAGCGCAGCTGGAGACCTCCGCTATCCCTGCTGGATAACTCATCATCCCTGAGCGCAGAAAGCCTTATTTGCAACTTCCAAGGCATCATCTCTTTGTTAATTGGAAGTAATTTTCCTATAAAAATGTAAAATTGCTTCTCAAAACAAAACGTTCAGCACACGCTGCACGCTGACGTGGTGAAATGCTGCGAGCACGGCTCTCGCCCGAGCGGGCGGAGGAGTCGGGCGCTGCGGGGCAGGGCTCTGCTCGGGAGAGGCTCCCGCACTTCCCAGCAGCGCGGGCAGCTCAATGGACACAATAAAGCCTGGCGGGAGCCCGAGGGGAGGCTCGCCGACATTGCCCATATTACTACCTAGCGGATCAATGGAGGCCCCAGCTCTCACCGGCAGGGAGTGCAAGAAAGAAAGGCACAAAAGCTGGAGAGAGTGAATAAACTCAATTAGATCGCTGTAATTGCAACAAGAAT
Organism: Chauna torquata; assembly: GCA_013399475.1. Taxonomy (NCBI): domain Eukaryota; kingdom Metazoa; phylum Chordata; class Aves; order Anseriformes; family Anhimidae; genus Chauna; species Chauna torquata. Next base: position 259,085 of record VXAL01010535.1, on the reverse strand, counting down.
TAGTGTGGGGGTCGGGCACATGTGCCGTCTCGGAGCAGTAATTAAAAGTGCAGTGTTTGCCATGCTGGGGAGGTGGCCTGCTGGGTCCCAGCAGTGCCCTTTGAAAAGCTCCATGATGGAGCTTCTAGCCTGGATAAATACAAATGTCAGTGCCTCGCAGCCCGTGGGGGGACTCTCAATCCACAGCCCAGTGGGAGAATCCCCTGCTATACATTCCCAACAGTTGGGCTAATTTCAGAGTCAGGCTTTGATGTGCTTTGGGGAGCCCTGTGTGCTACACACTTTCCCAGCGAGGCGCCCCCTCCCTTTCTCAAATGCTTTATTAATTTTCTCCTGTGGTTTTTTTTATCCTCCCTTTCTCTTGGGCCCGCCTGCAACTTCTCTTTTGTGCTCCCACAGCAGGGTTCATAGCGGAGAATTTATATCATTCTGAAATATATATAAAGAAGGGATAAAAGAGAAGATGTAGGAACCTGCAGAGACTTCAGCAATAATCGGTCCTGGGAGCCAGGGTCCTCTTCCTCCTGCCACCTCCCCATGCAGCTCTGCTAACACCACGCTTCCCGGCAGTCAAGGCGCCGGCTGCAGCCAGGGCTGCTCCTCCCCTGTCTCCTCCATCAGCGGGGAGACAAGGACGACTGATGCCCAGGGGACAGCAAAAGTGACACCACGGCCATTAGAGCCCCAGAACAGCCGCGCAGTGAGCAGGAAGGTGCACCCAGTCTTCCCAGCCCTGTTTCTACTAAAAGCCACACCAGGGGTCCCATGGGGAGCAGCCCACAGCCACCCAGACGCTGGAGTGCAGGGAAGCAGGGCAGGGGATGGATGTGGAGGAGACGCAACCTGCGGGGCTGCCTCTGCCTGCACGTGCAGGTGCACGCATGGTGGCCACAGCCGAGGGCCAAAGGGATGCTGCAGGCACAGCATCCGCCTCGTGTTGGTGGGGCAGCGACTGTTGGTGGGGCTGCTGGTCGGGCAGGCAGCGGGCACGCAGGCAGCGGCACCGCCGTGCACACCTCCCGATGCACCAAGGCAGCGAGTGCCCAGCACAGGACCCTTCCCACGCTGGTCCCGTGTGGTCCTCACGCCATCCCTGGTGCTCACCAGGAGCAGCTCGTGCCCGCCGGGCTCTGCAGCCATGGGGAGCATCACTGCCGGCGTGTGCGGACTCACAGAGTTCAACTTCACCGGGGCCAAAGCCCCCCGTGCTGCCCCAGCCCTCTCCCCTCGCCTCCCCCCGCTTCCCACCCTGCTGCTGGGCGATGGCGACATCCGCATGCCGAGAGAGCAGCCCAGTGCTGCTCAGCTCTCGCTAAGCTGGCATCGAGCGCCTTTCCTGTTTCTTATTATCAACTGAATTTGGCATGGAGGGGATTCTCTCCCCACATCCCGTTGGCACACAAAAGGCTCAAAAACCAGCAAAACCATTGTTTGTACTTGAAGGGCGGGGACCAGGGTGAAAAGAACAGCATGTTTTAGAGCCCAGAGCTAGGAACCATTAGAGCATCTGGAACAGTTAGTGGGACAGGGGCGTTACAATTAAATAAAAATGGGTGATTACAGAACCGTTCCCTCGCTCTGACATACACAAGGGAAGCAGCGGCACATGCCTGAGCATGCAGTTAAGGGGATTCCTCTCCTACAGGCCCAGAATAAATGGGGTTTTCATCGGGAAAGTTTGAGGTCAGCGTGACTGCCTTGCGAGGGACGGAGGAGTTGCTGCTGGCTTTTGCCAGCTGCGGCCAGGACACCGCGCAGAGGCGTTTCCCACTGGAGGAGACAAGCGGGTCCAGTGAAAGGAGCCACGTTCCTCAGGGCCAGAGAGGCACTGGAGTCCCGGAGCAGCCAGCACGCTGGAGCATCGGCTCATGTTCAGCCTGCAGCCGCTGCTCTGCGCAAGCCGACGGAGAGGCTCTCACGGCTGCCAGGCTCCCCTACCTCTCAGCCAGCCTCCTAGAGCGCGGGGTGTTCAGCCTTGGCTGTCAGCTTGCAGCTGGGATGGAACTCCTAAGCCAGAAATTTAGCTTTCTCTTTTAACAAGTCCCTTAGGAGTGTTCATGCCCCGTCCCTCCAGTTCCTGCTATTCAGAGGGAACTGGCAGGACTGGACAGCTCAGCTTTTGCAAAGATATACAAGTCCTGCAGAAAAAAATCCTACTGTTCAAGGACCTCAGCCCTGTCCCCTAAAATATGCTGTTTTCATTAAAGCAGTGAAATCGGATTTCAAAAAAAACAGGATTTGGATATCAGCCCTTGATTTGGGCCTGATGAACAAGATCCAGAAGCAAAACAAAGGCTGTTTCCACAATGGTTGGAGGGAAAGGGAATCAGTCCAATTGCAAAACTTGGATCCTGGCACCGAGGGAGTCTTTGTGTTCAAGACCTGTGGCAATGGATGGCAATGACTTCGGGAAATTCAATACTCACCCAGCTCATAAACAGAAAACAAGGAAAATAAACTTGGGCAGATGGGAGGAAGCAGAGAGCCAAGCCGTGGATTTCTGCTAGGTTGGACAAGAGCCCGTCTGTCCCGGGCAGTGGATCCGGGCTGTGCGGTGCCGGGCACCGCGCGGGGCTGCGGGCATGGTGAGCAGCTCCTGCCCGGCAGCTGCGGCACAGCCCACCCGTGGCCCCAAGCCAGGAGATGCTGCGGGGGTGGCACGGCTGCAGCCCCCGCCTTGGATGGAGCAGGGACGGTGCCCGTGGCCGAGGGACAGCCGCGGCTCAGCCCCTGCAGTGCGCGGTGCCGGTGCCTGCTGCCGCTCGCCCCGGGGCGCGGTGCAAGGCGCGGCGGCAGATCGCCTTGTGCCGTTTCATGTCGAAGCCGGGAACGCTTGGCTGCCGCAGTGGCAAGGGTGGGATGACACTTGGAATAGAATAGAGAAGAAATTTCTCTGCCAGCCTCCTCCTCGCTCTCTTTGGTGCATCGTGCAGCTGGATTCCTCTTGTAAACTCCTGCGATTGTGCAACTTCCCTGTGCGACTCCTTGCCTCTGCGCTGCTACCTCATCTTCTGCCTACTTGCAGCCTTTCAGCAGAGGAGATCAAAGATTTATCTGTAGGGTGCCTGCAGGTGGGAAGTTATTCCTCTTTAGATTGAACTGCTCATTTTACTCACCGTGTGCCAGAAGAGCAACCCTCACAGCACACGCGAGACAAAAGATGTGACAGCTGGGGATGTGACATGAGCAAGGGAGGGCTGTGACGGGATGAGGGCAGCAGTTAAAGGTTCAGTGAAAAAAATGACTTTTGAAAAAAGGTTTTGAGAAACAGCAACGATGACTCCATAAAGCCTCAAATCCACTGCCAGATGATGCTGCCTTGTTCAGAAACACAAGAACTGACTGTTCCCTTTTGGCCACAGACGAGAGGAATCAGTATTTAGACCATTTATGGGCCATAGCGGGTCAGCGGAGATATGAAATCTGTGGGTTCATTGAATTCCCTCATTGCCACAGCCCTACATTTGCAAGTACAGATTCATGAAACTCTGCACCCCGCCTGCTGCAGAGCGCTGCCTGCAAACTTTCGTGGCAGGAGAGACGCTCGCCCTCCTGTGCCACGCCGGGCAATGGGGACTGGTGCCTGTGACAACGGGACACCAGAAATCAACCCAAATCTGGTGCTGGAAGCTTCAATCGTCACAAAGCTTTAACGCACGCCTCCCTGGGCGAGCCGCCACAGAAGCAGTTTGCGTGTAGGGAAAGCCTATGGTATTTTTATGTCCTGACAAATTTTCATTCCTTTGGCACAGAAAGAGAAACAGCGTCCTCCCCTCAAATTAGGCAATTATCATTGTTTATTTCAAGTTTTAAACTACTGGCTCATAAAAGCAAAGCAACCAAGAGCGGAAAGGCACGTCTGAGCTGAGCAAGCTGGAAGGCGGCACGACCGCCGGCTGCAGCAGCCGGGAGCTGGGGCTGGGGGTGCCCCCTGTGCCCCCCACCACTGCCCAGGGCTGGACCCTCTCCCGTGGGGCCAGCAGGCACAGGGGCTCCTCACAGCAGCCGGATCCCCTCCGCCATGCAGCAGCCTGGTGGCAGCCCCCGGCATGCCCAGCACAGGAGGGTCCCACTGCCCGCGAGCACAGAGGGTCGGCCACCCAGCCGTCCCAAACCGGGGTCCTCATTGCCACCTCCCGCCTGGCAGCAGGGACCAGCTGGCATCTCTGTGACAAACGGTGGGATATCGGGGTCCCCCTCGTTGTCCTCAGTAAAGCTCGCCCCAGCTCAACTTCCCAGCAGCTTCCTTGGGGTCCTGCTCGCCCTTGGCCAGCCTGGACGGCATCCTCAGGGCTCTGCCCTGCCCCTCCTGCCAACCTCCACGCAGGAGACAGCCCAAATTCTGCTCATGTCCGTGTGTGTACTGCCCCACCGACTTCAGCACTTAGGTCAAGGAACAGAACCTGGCTGCCCCTAGATCTTTAATAATCAGTGCCATGATGAAGCCTTTGCCTGCTTGAACCAGAAAAATTAGACTAAAGAAATCCAAGCCAGCCACCTACTGCTTCTCCTTGGAAATTCATAGAAGCATCTTTGGTTTGATCTTCACTTCTGACAAAAAATGGCATGAGAAATACCAGTTATAAAATACAGTGGATACTTTGTTGGAGAAAAAAATCATAAATCAGTATGAGAAGCACACTTGAAACAGTATTTTAGAAGAATATGTCAGATACATTGGCCAACCATTAAATTTCACAGGTTCAGTTTAAGAACTTCAGGAGATTGCTGGCATTGCCTGAAAGGGAGAGGAAAATTATAAACACATGTTATGGGCTCCAAGTGAGATGCAGAAATCTGGAGGATAATCCTTATTGCTATTCAAGATAGAACCGAAGAGCCACAATAAAGAATTCCATTCACCTGCCTGCAGAATGACTGACCATAATCTTTAATGCCAGCGAGATTAAAAACATTTCTTTCGGGTGAGCGGACCTGATAGTTTATGACGACGTGGGTTTGCTCAGACTTCATCTGGCCTTCTTCAGCCCGCACTCCGCCCGCCAGCCGATCTCCTCTTGCACCACTAGTCTGCAATGTTGCATAATTGATCCCGTGGCTGCGAAGGCAGATCCCGCACCCCGAGAGATCACTGGCGGGAGATGTGTGCTGCAGGGGACACCTTCCATCGCTGCCCTTCTACCGGGAGGAAGGCGGTGTGCTGTGGCGCCGGCGGGCAGAAAGCATCGCTTGGCGGGGGGGCTGCTTTGGGGGGCAGAAGAGATGCTTCCTGTCGTGGGACGCAGAGGTGATGGAGTCACGGTGCCTTTGGAAAGCTCTGGAAGTGAAATCAGGCAGGGGGAGGTGGGTCCCAGGGTGGATGGGGTCATTTTGGCTGCGGGGACAGGCTCACGTCCAGATAAAACGGCTCCTGCCCAGCCCCGGTGGCTCTGTAGGGCTGGGGGACCAGGAGGGAGCCCAGGATGTGGTCCCGAAACCCGCCCGGAGCCCCAGAGCTCTGCTTGGAAATCAGCCTCTTGCCTGGGCTGCGATGCGCGGAAGCAAGGCGCTTGGAGCCCAAGAGCGGCTGTGTAGACGCAGTGGAAAAGCCAAGGAGCACCGTCTGCACGGGCTGCGGAGCTGGGAGCCTCTGGATCCAAGAAGATTGTTACTATACTTCAGATTATATAAATAACTCACTGAATAAAACCACATGTGACCACATTCTGTTCTCCATCCCTCAGTGCTCTGCCGACAGCGCACAGACTTTTGCAACACTTGTTTACTAGGGAGTCTGTATATAAAGTGAAAATAATTTGCTAGGTCTTATGTTTCCACTTTAATTCTCAGTGTATAAAAAAAACCTGTGAATTTGCTAATGGGCTTTGAAAATGTATTTTTAAAGCTAGGGCAGCATGAGTCGGTGAGCTGTTACAAAGGATTACAGAAGGAACAAGGTTTGCTAGAAAAATTATTCCCTTGAGAAAATCTGTAACAGCTGAAAGGCCAGGGCCTGTTTCTTTCCAAGAAAATAAACACAATTCTGTATCCAAAATCAAGCTTCATTTCAGGTATGAAGCAAACTTGTTTGGTCTTTAGTGTTTATGTACTCCCCATAGGCTTTGGTGTTTAGTTTAACATGTTTGAAGGCCAAACATACACTCACAAATTCTCTCCACAAAGGAAGATTCCTGTTGCATCTTTAAAGCACACTTTTGGACAGAGATAAATGGCTATGAGCTTTGGGAACGTTAGAGCCAGATGGTCAATTGAGATCTCTTTGTACATCTCTGTAGTTCTCTCCAGAGTTGATCTTGCATAAAAAATATTTTTTTAGCATTTGCTATGACTTGCAGACCTGGGGAAACCTTCTGGAGCAGAAGGATTTGCGAATGTTCCATGCTGAGGGGTCACAAACCTTCAGCTCACTTTTTCCTGGTCATTAAATTCTACGCACTTTGGGGTTTTCCTACCCGGGGGTAATTGAGAGCTTTTGATTTGCTACATATTTTTAGTTAAATGATGCCCATGTGCACTGAGAATAGGTGAATGCGGTGTGAGCATTGCACTTTTCCAGATAGATAGTATATTATTATTTCATATGCACAGCCTAAGCCTTCTGCGAGTTGGTGAACACATTCTGAAATTCAAACATTTGCGAACTCGTCATCCAACAGACAGGAATACGAGTGGGAAGGCAAGAAGTGATGCTCAGAATCATAATTTTCCAAGTTAATTTTACAAGGTCTGCTGGGGAAATACCACTTTTGTATTCTGCCCCACGTAGTTATTTGGGATCACTGCTGAGGGATTCCCCCCAGCTGTTTCATTTCCTGACACTTCTGCATTGCTGGTAGCAGGCACCATTCGTGAGAAGCTGGGTCCTTCCCTCAGCATCGCATCTCCGAGGAGGCAACGCAGCTAAGCACAGGGCAGACTTTCAGTCGCAGTAAGTGAGCGTGTCCCCTGGCTTCAGAGGCTTATACCAGCTTCCCCCTTTCAATGGCCACCTCTATTTCTGGTGAGAGGAACGTGCCTGATTTTCTGCATTGCTTTAATTAGAAGCAGCGTGATTTGCTTATCCGTTCACCTTGGGTGAATGGGAGAAAAGGAGTTCACTGGTCCTGTGGGATGGGGGCTGTGGTTGGCACTAACCATGCCTAAGATTAATGGGTTTTTAAAGACTGCCAGCTCGAATGGATGCAATGAAGACCAGCAACCAGCACTGACTTTTAATAACCAGCAACCAGTGGCGGGAGGACATATGGAGGCAGTGTGGCTCAGCTTGAAATAAATCCTGGAGGTGTCGGGGCAGAGGGATAAGGACTGTGCTGGCAGCAGGAAGGTGGAAAAGATGAAATTCTGGATGTTGGGGAAACAAACAATGCTGCCAGCCTGGATGTGCGTGTGAGCCTCGTGTCTCTGTTCCAGCCTAAGGACCCTAAAACACTGCATGCTAGTTGACTAACAGATGCTGGCTTGTTTTGAAAAGGCCAACCCGTGTTGCTGCAAAACAGCTGCTGGCTGCATGGCTCCCAGGAGGGACACATCTCCAGCAGGGATCCGGGCTCCTTTGAACCAAGCTGCAGGAGCCAGGGTGAGAAGCAGAGGACAAAACCAGAAATCCAGGCGTGGGGTTTGACTCCCAGGGGACTACAGCAAGGCTGCACGTCCAGCAGGACCCTGCGAGAGCAGAGAGACCCGTGGGATGCACCAGCAGCCGAGCACTGGCCGGGCAGAGCCACCTCCCCAGGGAGCACGGTTTATAAAATACTTCCCGCAGGGCAGCATGGTTTCCTGGCCGGGGACCGTGCTGCTCCCATGTCTGTGCCTTGTCCTGCGCCTCCTGTGAGACGTGGCTGGGGTCACGGAGGGACTGTGCTGCCCGTCCCCGGCATCGCCGCCGCGTCTCCACCGGGTCCTGTGGCCCAGGGGAACGCAGGGGACTCGCTGTGGCATCTGCCCTGCCTCAGAGCAGCTTTTGGAGACCCAAGCAGCAGTGACATGTTTAAAGCATTGTAAATTATCCTGCAAATGCTTCCATCAAGCATGGGCAGTGGTGCTCGTATGGAGGAGCAATGGCTAAGTTTAAACATCTGGTTCTGTGAATTCCTATATTGTAATAAAATAAGTCTTCCCACAGATTTCACGTCATCTTTGTCTGGGCATCACTGAACTGTGAAGGGAGAAACTTTTTTGTGGTTTTCAGAGGAACAAAGAGACAATATGCATCTGGTGAGGTGTCTTGGCAGCCTCCTACACTGAGCCTGCATCTCGAGCTGGCAGCATGGCCCCATGTCATGGGATGATAACTGCTGACCCACCGCGCCAAAACAGCAGAGCTGGGAGGGAGCCCAGGGTCTCCAGGGGCTGGGGAGTGCCAGGTGACCTCGCTGCAGCCCACAGAGACCGAGAACAGCAGCCCTCGCACAGAGAGACGCACCAAGGCAATACCTGCAATCTGGATCCCGCCTTTTTGGCCCCCGTTCAAATGCAAGGGCAATGAAGAACATCCAACAAATTGGTTAAAAACTCACAGGCTTTAATCAAGTCCAGAAAGGACCATTCCCTTCTGCTCACCCACTCCCCCGCCTATTGCAGCCTCCAGCCCCCTGCAGCGTAGGACTGTGCCTGCAGCGCGCGCAGCACTGAGGCTGGCACCGAGGGCACACAGAGCTCCTCCTGCGCCCTACCTCGTCCGCAGCTATTTCTGCCTTAACAACATTACTGATGTCTCACCCAAATGGTCTTCAGCCTTGCTTTTTGGTACCAGAGCAGCTAGGAGCATCTGATGGCTTCCAGTGGAGGGAAGGATGGGCTGATTTGGGTGTGACAGCCTCCCACTGCCAGTGCTCGCCTTCGCACACGGGAGGACAGCTGCTGGTTCTCCCTAAAGCTGCCAGGCAGCAGCTGCCCACAGGCTTTATCCAGATGCTTGTCTTTTTTGAAGGTCTTTCCTGCAAAATATGAACCTGACGGAACAGGTGGTTAAGCACAGGCAGTGGGCACAGAAACCTGCTGGGAAACGAGCGGTGCAAAGCTCACGCAGGCTGGATCGCATCAGGTTTTACATCGAGCCCGGGCTGCGTTCGTTCCCTGGGAGCAGACCCGGAGCTATGCATTGCCAGACCTGGGCAGCAGCTCATGCATGCTCTGGGCTCCTCCTCGCACTGATCCCTGCAGCGTGACCAGCCCGATGCTATTTACCTTTGGTTATTGCCTCCAGATGTCGTGATGGGAGTGTGCTTCCTGAGCGGGCTGGCAGACAGGTGACTCTCCAGCACGGACAAAACACAAAGAGAGCCCCCTTCTCCTCCTCCGCTGGACAACTCCCGGAAATGCAGCCTGTAACACATCACGCCTGCTTTGTTTATTCGAGGCAGCCGTGTTTAAGAGACCCTGGGCTTATCTTAAGTCCACCACTTATGTGGAGAAGAAAGGCCCACAAGTCTGTTGAAAGTCAGCAGGGACATTTGGCCGCAGCCACGCCTCGTGGATGATTAATGCCTGATGGGGGAACACTAATGTGATGCAAATGTGATGAACTTGGCTGCAAATGAGTTTGGACGAAGTGGGTTTGATAAAACCTGAGCATTTCGAGGAGGAGAATGTGACCCCACTCTCCAGCCTCGCCCTTCCCGAAGCCTCCCTGCCCCTCTCGTCTGGTAAATGCTCGCGTGCGTCACTGCTGATGAGAGCAGAGAGACCGTAACCACAAATCTTCAGAAGCCATTTTTCAGTGGGACTAGATTCCATTTAGTCCACAGACTTACCAGTCTGTTTGGGAAAAGGGATTTCATTCCTTTGCTTCTTTTTGTCAGGATGGATTTACTGATCCCAAACATGTTCCTCACACTTTATTTAGGGCTTAATATGCATCATTTACATTGCCGAGCTGTCACCAGCCTGTCTGAGCTATATAGGCAGACAGGCAATGCATTTCCCTTGCCCCATTGCTCTCCCTGCCAGATGTGGAGTCTGTGAGGATAAAGCAGCAAGGAGATCCCTTGACAGACGAAATTTGCCTTTTGGGGGACTGTTGCTTATTCCCTTCCACGCAGGGGACAGGCAGGCTCAGCACAGACGAACGTTTTCCTACATTCTCACGAACAAGCCACCTGTAACACGCAGTGCTGCAGGAGAGAATTTGATATTCTTGTTAACGGAGGCCAAGCAATGGCTGTTGAACCTAGCAGAAGCTTGCCTCTTTCTGCGTCTTTATAGAAGATACCCAGATGCTGATATGTGTTCACTAGATAGCTCACATCTGCATGCAATTTAAGAATTCTTTCCCGAGTTACTGGAGTTACAGAAATTCCAAGTAATTAGAGAGAGTGCCTACAAAAATAAGATTGGCATCTGATATACAATGAAAAAGAGCAGAGGATGGGGATGGGGGGGACATGAGGCTCTAGAAACCCTCTCATAAGAGCTAAAAAGTGACTAAATCCAATGGGCTCCCTGCCTTCACCAGTGGGCCCCCTCTACCTTTGCCCCCTGGTGAGGGATCTGCTCTCCTGTCTGCTCCAGTGCTGGCTGGTGGAGGCGGCTGATGGAGCACTTCCACGGCTGTGCATTCAGACACAGGTGCTTGGCACCTGTCTCTCTATAAAAAAAGCGGTCATTTTTCTAGCCTCGTCACAACCGGATGTCTCATTTTAGACATGCCGCTCTACAACAGGGCTCCTCGTGCCGGAGCTGTTTGCAGTCGGTCTGTGGCAGTGCCTCGCTCAGCCGGCGGTGCCGCAGCAGACAAGCCAGCAGCTTGCCTTCGGCTGCCCAGCACCCTGGCTCCTGATGCCACAGCTTTACAAACGAGACAGATGCACAGAAGCACCCTGCTGCTGGCACAGCTGCCTTCCCCTGGGCTGACAAGAATTATACATTTTGTTGGTTGTTTCCTATGAGAAAAGCTTCCTCCTGTTCTTCAAGAGTCAGTCCCTGCTCAGGGCTTTCCTTGCTCTTGCATCTTTGCTAATAGCAGCAACCTCACTTGCTCCAGGCCAACTTTCTTCCTTTGCAGCCACAAGCCATGCTAATTCAGCAGTTTGCTTCCCCACTACATGTTTACCCACCCTGTGCACAGCATGATGAACAGAGACAAAAAACCAAACCTCTCCAGCTCCAGAGCCACTTTCCATCCTCAATCTGCAGCTTCTCCCAGGTCTTCCAGAACTGAACTGCTGACCTCTGGGACCTTTGAAAGCAAAAGGAGCAAGCAGCACTAGCATGATCAATCCCTGATGATAGCACAGAAGGGAAAACAGGCAGGATTTACATTCTGTCCCTTACGAATGGTTTGGCTGATATATTAGAAGCTGGATGGAGCATAAAAATGGAATTTATTCAAATTAAATGGTTGCAAATGTCATACTACATTGAGCCAGAAAGCCTTCCTACACGCAACAAACTGAATTTATGCTTCCAGAAAGCATGCAATTTTACCTGCCACTTCCAACAAATGACATCCTTGTCCTGGACTTTTGATTTCAAAAATTAAGAACAAACGGCACCATCTTGTCGTGGTGCCAGGATCTATCCAGAAAGATTTAAGAAAGGCAACATGTACTTCTTAAATTAATTGAATGAACACTGTGAATTTCCAGGTGAATAGCAAAATTATCTGCAGATGTGACTTTAACAGCAGTTGCTAACATTTAACGTTTGCCCTGCAGCTCAAAATCACTAACTCATGAAGTGAAAGGAAAGTCATGCAGTTTTAGAAGAGGCTAGTGACTAGTGGGTGCTGACATGGGCATGCCTCAGCAAGAACAGACTAAATTGTGGAGGATCTCCCTTCCAAAAGGCAGACCCCTTTCAAGGCTTTTTGGATAAGTACCTCAAATCAGAGATCCCCCCAGAGCCTCGGGGACCGCGGAAGAGGTAACGCACCAAGCGCTGCCCTCAGGCGCAAGCAGGCTGTGCTGAGCTGACCCAGCAGCGCTGGCAGTGTCACTCCTGCCCCATCTGCCCACCACGAGCATCGCCTTCCCAAGCCCTGGCTGGAGGGTGCTCAGCACCTTTTCACCTGATGACAAGAGGGAAAAAAAAAAAAGATTGCTTCAGAGTGCATTATAACTGTGAACTATTTATTCATTTTGAATTGTGTTCATAGGGCAGGTACGAGCTGGAGATTCTTACCAAATGGCAAAACCACAAAGATCAAACAAGCAAAGCCTGAGGATGCAGCTGTTCGTGGATCGGAAGCATGCCGAGGTGTGCGCAGGAGCGTGCTGGGCCCACCAAACCCGTTCTGCCCGGGGCTGCTCCCCAGACCTCTCCTCCGGACCGTCCGGACCCAGGCAGGGTCAGCTCTGCCTGTCCACGTGGCAGTGACAGGAATCGGCATAGCCCCAGGCATCCTCTTACCCTGCTCTTCTTCAGACAGCATCCTCTGCAGACCTGAAGACTCTCGGCAGTGGCCAGCTCATATTTCTGAGGATTTCCGGCGTGGAGAGCGGAGCTTAGCACCCCACGCCTGATCAGTCCCTGGAGCCCTGCTAGAGTGATGGCTCCTATCCAAGATGGGCTTATTTTAAGTCTTATTTTAAGCACATGGCTGGTCTGATTCAAGATAACTGGATTATCTTTCTGCCTGCTGTTGGATATATATTAACGTTAATATTTTTGGCCTAGGGCGCGGCACTCAGCACCTTGCAGGGTTGTGCTCGCCGTGGGAGGTGGGCGGGCTGGGGCTTAGGTGGACACTCGGGCACCCGGCAGCTATCATCACACGTTCCCTTACACACCGAGCCTGTTTAAATCAATGGCTTGTAAATGCAAAGCTCCATCTCTAGTTACTGTTCCTTTGAATCAGCCAGTCCCCTGCTCCACATGAGATATGTTTCGAACGATAGCATTTGTCTTTAATAAATGGTCACTCCATAAACTGCCTCCTATGGGAAACCTGGGATTTATAAGTAAAACCTGATGTTTCCATTTCGTTATAATGTATTCACGCTAAGATGAATACCAACTCATCCTCTGTTTAATATCAACCTAAGGTGTGCAGTGGCTTTGTATTACTATTTATGAAATTCATATAGCTGGGCTTAATCTGTTTCAGATCCCACAGCTGTATCTGTGTCAGCATCAGCTTCACCTGAAACAGGGATGTTCATCTTTGCTGGAGTCAATGCCATCACTAACATTCAGAGGGAATAAGGAGCAAAGCCCTCTGCAACACCACGGAAAGTCCAACTGTCAAATTTAAGTTCATTAGCCAAATGTTTGCCTCAGAATACCTTCTGGGATGCTTTATTTTTAAGGTCAGACCTGTCTGTTCTTGCCCATACTCTGAAAAGGAATCTAAGATGCATAAACAGCTTCCATACGACTTAGAGAAGTAACTCTGCATGCCGTACTCATGCATGCACTGTAATCCGATCAGCAGACTATCGCGCTGCAGGCAGCAATACTCAGTCTCCACGCTTTCCTACACGCCACTCATACACCTCCAGCCTTAAGCACACCGCGCTGCACACACGCAGCTGTACCTTGGCACACTGCCATAGAAAAATACTTCATAGGTAAATGACACAATTTCTCAACCTTTCAGTAGACATTTATGGCATCACTTTAAAATACTGCTCATGAAGTGCAAAACTCATCCAGGGGATACTTGAGTGGCACAGGCAGTCTGCATATTTGCATCCTTGTTTGGCTTAAAGAAATGTAAAGCATGCTCTGAGCTATCCCTTGAATTCAAGCTTCACATTTCACAGCCATCAGTCATGTTCCAGTGCTGCTTCACTCAGATATTTCTAACAAAAGCAATGAGATAATCTCTGTCCCATGAGAACTGCCTCGCTGGTATCTCCTGCGGCTTAAAAGGGGAAGCAGAACTTGACTTAATCCCCTGCTCATCTGTGCAGAGATGGCTCTTCTGACTCAGTCTCTCTAGGGACTGAAGGTCCCTCAAATAACCTCAAAAGGTTGAGAAATTGGGTTCAGAGAGTCACCGCCGGTTCGTGTCACTGCTAGAGAAAGAAAAGCAGGTATTCTCTGAAGTCGTATAGAGTCATAAATAAATGGATGAGAAGAAATATATATTTTAGCTGGGCTGCTTTTCTCCCCCTTTTTCCAGGACTATATAGACAAATACCACCACAGCAGAGTAAATGAATGAAATCACAGAGCAATTATTTGAATTTTCCAACCCCAAAGACGTCCAGGTTGGGTTTAGGCCAGCTTTAACAGGACCTCCGACTCAGCAGCGCACCAGACAGAGCAGACAGATTTGCATCTGCGGGGGTGACCCTGTTGTGCTGAATCCCCAGGGCAGCCCAGGGCTCTCAGCCCTCTGCCCCTCGGCTCCTGGTGCTGCGGTCTCCCGGCGAGGACGAGCTCTACCCAACAGCAGCCTTGGGCACTGGGCAGGTCTGCTGCAAGCAAGCACTGCTGCATGAAGATGGCTGCTCAGCATTTCCTCGGCAGGGAAAGTTGTTTGAAGCGACCGCTTCAACATATTTACTCATAGGACTGGCTGGTTTCATGAAGCCGTGATAGGAACCTATAGTTTACAAGTTCATAGCAATGCCCTTTGGGGATGGAAAAAAAAAAAAAAAGACTGACCCATTTGAGTTCCATCTGTTGGAGTTTATAACTGTTCTCCTTATAATTGCCAACAGACAATGTGAATTGCAATTAGCTAATTGCTTGCTAACTTTCCGTTCTAATAATAGTCATGTTCCAGAGTTATACAAGCTTGGAGGCTGCTGCTGTTCCCTTGCAACTGACAACAATAAATAATACCGTATTCCCTCAGCATTGCCCCTTCGTCCAAGTTTCATCCCCATGCAAATTGCTCCAGCATGTACTAATCCCTGACGGGATGGCAGAGGCATCAACAGCATTTATTTGTAGTTCTTTGCACTGGGAGTGTTCAACACTTGCACGATGATGTGGCACCAGGAAGCTGCCACTCCTGCGCTCCACTTGTCCCTTCCACACGGCAAGGGCAGCAGGCTGGGGAGGTGCCGCTCACGCTGCCGGCAGGGCTCAGCATCCCTGAAAATCCAGCCCGCTTGTCAATATGTGTTTGGTTTCAGTTTTTTGTTGCAGTTTTTTTGTTTTGGTTTGTTTGGGGATTTTTGTTTGTTTTTTGTTGTTGTTGTTGTTGTTTGTTTTTTGTTTTGCTTTCCCTTTACAGGATCAGATGTGGCCCTGGCCCCTGTAGTGACATGTTTTATTACCAGTAGCTTCAATAATGTCAGCACAGACCTAAACTGGAGCTTTAGAGAACACACGCTCCCCAGCAACAGAACAAGCTGTACAATGTCATTGCTGCGCTGCAGTGATAAGGAGGGGCTTGGATCCCAGCAGGGTTCCTGGCGGGGACAGAAGTCAGGTTGGGTGCAGAGCCCAAGCCTTCCCAGGCGGGGGGATGCAGGGAACTCCCTTCTGAGTGGCTGAACTCTTTTGCACCCCTCTCCAGGCTTTCTAAGCTCCAGCGTGTTACTGCTGTGCAGATGCAGCTAATTGAGAAGCAAAGCAACAGCCTGATCCAGTGGAATCAAGGCAAGCCAATGAAGTGAGCAATAGCATTCCCTGGCGCTCAAGAAACTACTGAACGCGAACCTGCCAGCAAACTGACATCTCCAAAGCTTACAGACTAATCTTATTAAACTCGACCAAAAAGCCTTTCAGAGTTGGGGGAGCAGTGTCCAGCAAAAGCTGGTCTGGATTATTCCCCTGGTGCCTCTGCATTTTTTTCCATGCTGTTGGCTCCACTTTGCCTCAGGTGGGGGACGCAGGACCCCCCCAGCCGCAATGCTGTGCACAGCATACGGGAAACGTGCACCGTCTGACCAAGAGCCACCACTCCGAGGGGCTCTGCCCAGCCGAAGTCGTGCCTGCTGCAGACGTGATGAATACACACGGCAGCAGCGGATGGCTTCAGGTTCCTCATTAGCAGGACTGCTCGGTCTCTGTCTTCAATGTCCTCTCAGCCTCCTGCTCCAAGCAGATCAGCTGCAGGCTCTTTGGGCTCCAGAATCACTTCAGATTCCTCTTCCTTTGTGCACAACAATCTGGACTTTTCCATCCCTTACTTCTCTCCTCCCCTGCTTCTGACATTTGACTCATGGATAGATTTATTAAGTTTAAAAGCACTCCTTGTGCAAGCCACAAGAGCATGTTCCCCACTCCACAGCCTCATCTGCCTCTTTTCCACTTGCACAACCTGCTCTGACCCTCTTTCCCAGGGTTTTGGTAGAGAGGTATCAAAATCATGCCATGAAACAGAGTTATCCCAGGCAAAGCCACACTAGGCGATCTCTCCTTTGCTTTGCGTAACAACATGGTGATTTCTTGAGGGAGGAAAGCTCTGTGTACTGGCCTGGACAACCCAGGATTCCTCTTTCAACCTCTTCCCCAGTTCTCATCCCTGGCCCCAGCAGATATTTTTGGACTTTTTCAGGTTCTTACTCTCCTGTGCACCATACCCACAGATACGCAGCCAGGTGCTTCCTTCACCCACCACACCTGCACACCTTTGTCTCAATGAAACTCTTCTATTCCTATTCCCCAGCCCTCTGAAAATTACTGCTAAGCAGAGGCTGATTTGAAATGCTCAGAAATCAGTGAAAATTTCAAGGTTCCTTGGGCATGAAACATCATGGAAGAGCCAACTACAACTCATTGCAAAAAAGGTCAGACACTGCAAATTAAGCCCATGTTTTGAACAGCAGGCATAATCTCTTATTGCAACAGAGGGAAAGTCAGACCATTTTTATCTTTGGACTGTGTAAATCAAGGAAATCAAGGACACCTTCAGTAGTCTTGATGCGCCAGCCCCTGATTTTCTGGTTTGTTTTCAGCTCTGTTTAAATTTCTTAGTCGTTTCAGTTTCTCCATGAGGAGAGAAAGACAGCGGAACCACTTTTAAGGGTAACATATAAGGGAAGGAAATGAACAACAGTATGTTATTTCTCAGACACCCAAAAGAATGAAAATCGTAGGATTTATTCCAGAACTCCAATTCCTCCTGCACTGCAATGGAGCCATCCTTTCATTTCCGAAACAGGGATGCAGTGTTCTCTGCCAGTGAAAGCAAGAAACAAAATTGTGGCCATTGCTGTCCTCTCCCCATAGCTCAGGTGCACAAACCAGAAGCTGGCTTTTCTTACTCAGACTGAGCAGTGGGACACAACGAGCTGGAGGAATTCAGCCAAAGGAACAGCTTTGCTTACTTCTGCTTTGGCTTCTTCCTCGAATGTTTTTTCTCAGCACTGGTTGATGGATTTCAGACTGAGAGAACATTAAGAAATGAAATGGAGAAGGCTGTGACACATTGCATGTGGTGCCAAGGAATGGCAGTGACGCACAGCAGCTGGTGGGGTCCCTGGCGCGCACCTCGCCAGCACTGCCGCACAGTCACCTCTCCACGGGACCCCGCGCCTGTCCCAAGCCACTCTTGGTCGCTTCCTTACAGCACCAATAGCAGCTTCTCTGTGCACATCAGCAGCTGGGACAATCACCTGCTGCTTCACATCTCCTGCAGATGTGCCATGGCCCAGGGTTATGTCAAGTGGACTCCGGCAGGATTTGCGGCATCTTCAGAAATCTCCCCTGTGAAAGCCAAGAAAGGAGGATCAACAGGAAAGTGGTTGGGACCTTGCTGTTGCATAGCACAGTTTGTTCCCGGAGCTGGCGGCACTTTGCAGAGAACAGCATTACTTTTGGAGCACAGCAGCAGGCAGGATCACAGAGTCAGGAAAGAATGAGGTGTTATCGGACCACGCCGAGGTCTCGCAGATAGCATCCTTTCTGCTGTGCCATAGATGTCACATCAGTTACTCCCAGCAATCACTGCCAGGTACTCTTTGAAATGAGGCCATAAGGTTTGACCAGCTTGAATTCATCTCCCAACCTCAGGAGAAAAGAGAAAAGGTCCTATTACGCCTAGCGCAAAGTTGAATCTGGTCTCTGGCTGACAAGTGGCTATGGACTATACACAAAAATGCTCTAAAGCTGACTGCACCAAATGTTTCTTCTCCACCTAGCACAGTTGTTTGGGATTCGGTTAGAAATAAAACTGCATCTTGTAGTTTTTAATAAAGCTCTTGGCGAACAGTTCAAACACTGGAGGGAGGAAGCAGGAGAGAGAGGTTGAATTTATGGGAGCGGGAGGAGATCATTTGCTTTCTTAGGATTGGAAAAGATTAATAGTCTGCAAAGGCTCTTGGATTCATTCCTCACATAGCAGAATGGTTAGGAGACTTACCGGCTTGATATTCTTCATTCTCCCTTCCCCAGGTGGCCTAGAGACTGCCTGGACTGCAGGAAAAAAGGAACAGGGAGCCATCCCGTATCAGCTCCCAGTGAGGAAGTAGGCTGTGGTACGGTGGGGAAGAAGGAATACAGAACCTCACAGAGCTTGCTTTGCTGTGAAATTAAAGACCTACTTACTGTTCCGTAAGCTCTGGTTGTGTGGAAAGGCAATGGCGACTGGGGAGGTGGCAGGGAGCACAGAACTACAAAGCAGACGCATCCTACCAGCACTTACCCATTCCTGGGCCCCACACCACCGATGGCACCAACCGTTTCATAACAAGAAGCTGAATTTATGGAAGCTGTCTCTCTCCTACCACCAGTATTTTGCAATCAATACATAACATGCCGAGGTGAATCCCAAAGCAAGGAAAAAATGAAGGAAAGAGACAGGAATTTCCCAAGTCCCACTGAACAGCCCAAAGCTTTCCAATATCCCCAAAACAATGCAAGTCTTGCTGAACACAGAGTGCAGCAGAGTGAAAAACAGATGAAAAACAAAGAGTGGAAAAGAGATGAAAAGCCATTGGATGCACATGGGGAACCGCAGGACGTGACTTCAAGGCAAGCCAGAGGCGGTGTTGAAGAGGCAGTCTCCAGGATTGTAAACTGACTTATTCATTACTTCCAGTCTTACAAACCTCCTCAACCCTCCGGACCCTGGGACGACAGACAGCCCTTTCCCCCCGAACGTGGCTGTTATGCACCGACCTTGAGGCTGCATGCAGCTTGACACAGTCAACAGCAAGGACAGGAGACTGCAAACAAAAGAAGCCACTGGCCCCCTGTCTGAAGTAACAGACACCTCCCCAAAACCAAAGTTATTCTGGAAACTAGATGAGAGGACAAGCAGGGAATCTTGGTTTCCGCTGTTGGCTCGCTGTCGTCCGAGTAACATCGGACAGATCTCCTAATTTCTCCATGCTGCTGCAACTGGGAAATTGCAATCCAACACCCCTGTCACTTGGCTGGGTACAAGTCCAGTACTGAGTGCTTTCAAAACTTCACAGAAAGCCATGGAGCATCGTCAGACACAGAAAATTAAACTTGTAATGCTGTTTACGAATGTCTGTTGTGCTCCAATTTGGGGGCAGGAGGCTGCAACGGTGCTTTTAATGCTGTATTTTGAGGTGGCAACTACTTCTCAGAAGGCCGAGATCGGTCTTATTTTTCACGTAATATTAGGAAATATCATGTTTGCTCTGTCTGAGAATGAATAGGAACTTGAGCAGAACTGCTAAACATAAAAGTTCCTGGACATCTGGAAAGGATTAGTCAGGAAGGTGCTTGGGACAAGGAGTTCAGGCCGGTTCAAGAGACACCTACTGTAGATTTGTTTCCACAGAAGGAGGGAGGAGGAGTGAAAGGGTTGAGGGGAAAAGCAGGAAGGGAGGATTGAAATAAAACCTACACAGGACTGGCAGATAAAGCGAGAGAGATGAGAACAGTCTGCACTCTACTGAAGCATGAACTGCTGAACGGCCAGCCTTCGAGGGTCTGCTGAACAGAAAGGGCAGGATGTAGCAACACGGCATAAATCACCATGGCAAAGAATTGGCCAAATAAATTTTTGTGCCCATCTTCGCAAGGCCAGACGATGAACACCGGGCTGAGCATTTCCTCGCTGCAGGAAAGCACATCCCTGCTTCACAGCCAGAGATGTTCCCATTCAACTCACATCGACAGGATTAGCAGATTTTTCTCCCCTTAGAGCTCACCAACATCTCAACAGGGCAAACGTTGTGATAAAGTCAAGAGCACTACAGAAACATTAAAGCGTAGACAGCCGAGTGCTAGGAACGAGAGCTGCACATTCAATTAATGTAGATGGGAGAATGTTTGTTTTATTTCTGAGTGGATAAGCACTCAAGCAGCCTCTGGGGCCCTGCAAAATCACAAAGGAGATCTGCTCCAGGCAAAGATGAAAGTCTCAAAGAATAAGCACGAAAACCACAGGGGCTTGTGAAACTCATGCTTGGTTTATTAAATGACTCACAAAGCTTTTTATCACATACTTCTGCCCCTGACTAAAATCAAACTTAAATTCAGGTGCCAAATTCTTTACCTTTTTTCCTAACTATGGAAATTCAGTTTTGAAATCTGTCTGAAAACACATGAGCTTATGCTGAAGAAAAGCCTTTGGGTTTGTTTTAGAAGTTTGGAATTCTTGATCTGGCACTAGAAGTCCATATATTTTGGATCCAGCATGACCCTGGGCAAAGATATTGGGAATCTGGAATATCCAGAGATGGGCGCTAACCGTCACCACTGTCTGGAGAGTCAGGAGGGATATGATGCATGAGAGCTTTTGTATTATCGGTATGGTGGCAAGCTGGTCAGAATCATGAGAAGATAGTCAGAAAGCACAGCCATACTCTATTGCACAGTGGGAGAACAGGGTGATATAAATGTGACAAAAATAAAATTACCCATAACAGGTCTCAATTCCAAAGCAGAAATATGTTGAGACGTCATTGCATAAGAAGCTTTCACCCTACATGAAGAAACAAACTAACCAGATAGAAGTCAGATGCTTTCTATAAATGTTTGTGGGTATTTAAATTTAGTAACTGATTTTAGTTTGTGCTTTCCCTGTAAGTTAAGAATAACTATTTTCAAATTAAGTTAGTAGGAGGTAAAGCTGAAAATCAAAGCATGAGCTTTGTGTTTCCTGAAAATTTTACTTCAACGAGGTGGCTCCAGCTGCTAACTTTGTTTTATTGCATTCCTAAAAGACAGATCTCCATGCAAGAATACTTTAAGAGCTCTGTTCCAAAAATAAAGGCATTCATTTATTTTTATGGTTAGGTATACTTTATCAGTCAGTCTCAGAACTAACGATGCCCTTGACACTGCCGTTACCCGCTGGCCTCACTATCGCGCAGGCTGGAGCCCCTGGCCCCACACACAGCTTTCTCCAGACCCTGCTGTCTGCCAGGTGAATGCCGCTGCTTCTCCACTCCCCTGTCCCAGCACTGAGACACTGCAATCCTTCGGTGACGGCAGCAGGCAGACATGACTTGCTAATGGTGGGCCACGTCACAGCTCAATTTTGGAAAGTTCAGGCACAGAAACAAATCATGAGTGAGCCAGGGACCTTCAGGATGAGCAAGAGAGACGCAGGGAGGAAGAGCAGCACCTACCTCAGTCTGTCTTGGCTTCGTGGAGCTGCCCTCTGGGACAGCCCCACAAAACGATATCCAAACGGCCTGACTGCAGGTGTCTAATTCAGTGGTGCAGACTCCCAAGTATCTGAAGAGGAGGAGTGGCCTTCCCACTTGAGTGCTCTGAAGTTAAGTACTTGAGGACTAACTACCCACCCTGACTGTCGTCATCGTGGGACGCTTTGAACCTGCAGAGATTCTCCAGCAAATACAGGCTGAAGGGAGTCTCGCGCATACAAGGAATGACATTCTTGTTAACAACTGGGGATCTTGGCAGCCTTCCTGAACTGCAACGTACAGATCTCGAAACTGAACAAAAGCCACAGTTGTATCCAATTAGAGTGCTCTGATGCGGAGGTTCATTTGTGCCCTTCCAGAACACTGCAGACAAACGCAACAGATGACATGGCCTATCAGCCATAAACAGTACTTTGTAATTAATCACACCGAAACATCACCGAGCACCTCCTTCACCCCATTATAGGAAGAGTCAGAGTCAGGTCATGGCTACTCTTAATTCACAAAGCTCTCTCAGCACTTTTAACAGGGCTGTTGTTAACCCAAAAGACAGATACAGGAAGGCCAGACTTCTAGTAGAAGCATAAAGGCCACCTCTGAACTGTTCTGAAGACCCTCCAAAATTTAAATCCATTTCTTCTTTATGCAGCTGTAAGACAGACTGCCAGAGAAGAGGGGCATTGTAGGGCCGTACAGAGTGTGCACATGTAAACACAATTTTGCATCCGCAAACACCATGATTTACTGTTTTCTGGTGATGCTACCTCAAGGCCCAAACAAGGATGATACCCCAAGATTCACCCCACAGTGATCTGTCTTTACCCCCTTCATGCCGTATGTAATGAACACAAGACCGTACAGCTGTTCCCTGTTAGTCTGTCTGCCCTCCCCTCTGGCTTTACACTGCCATTTTACAGTACAGGTTTTTTTTGCATCCTTTCTTCACTGAAATATAACAGCACAGGATTTAGCTCAAGTCATGGCAAAGGGACTAAGTTCAGAACACGTCACTGTGCTTCAGAAGCGACAGTAACAAATGCAGGCTAGCGTTCAGTTGAATTTCAGCCCTTTTCCTCAAACCATTTGATGGACTCGGATAACCTTCATCTAAACAGTGTCTGCTGTGTTATCTGGCAATGTGGCCTGGGTTTGTCAAGAGGACAGAGCGCTTTGGCCCGTTCTTGTGTCATTAAGAAAGTCGAGATATTTACGAATGGCAGTCATAAGCCCAGAGCTCCTTCGGACAGCAAACCAAAGACAGACTGTGAAGAGTGGTGACGATGCCTGCAGCAGTACGCGCTAGTCACGCACACCGCCTCCAGCTGCCTGTGGAGCCAGGCAATAAGCAGAACCGCCGCTCCTGTCTGGCTGGTGCAGATGTCCAAAACAGAGGCGAGCAGAAAAATGCAGCAGCACACACTGAAATAATGTCAACAGACATGTGAAAACTGAAGTTTCTTCCTTCCCATCAAAATGCTTCCTATAAAGCAAGTCAAGCTTGGCAGCATGCTCCCAACACAGGCAGTACATCTTCACTTCTGCCACAGGTTCTTAACTATCAGAAGAGGGACGGGGAGATGGATGAGAGAGATTGCTATTATCTTTGTTCTTTGCTGTATCACAACGTACAACCTCATTTGTCAGATGGATTTCAGACTGACAGCCTCTGCAGACACCAGCAGTCAGCTGTCACAAAAATAGCTGGGAGGTAATCTACATAAATCCACTGCAGTCTCTGTCATCCCACAGCAGACATTCATCCTTTTCTTAAAATCAGAAGTCAGTAGTGTCACTAGGGAAGATGCATGTAACTAACAGCAGGCAATAGCTAATGAAGTTTACCTAGGGTACTTCACTGACTGGAACCCAAACACCAGGAAATTGATTCTGAGTTTAAATAATCCAAAGGTAGAAGGTGAATATCTAGAGTTGAGAGAGGAGTTTGTGGCTGGCAGCAAAGCTCTGGAAAAGGAAATTATATGATATTGTGCTGTGGACAGGAAAATAAGTGCCTTGTACTGAACAGATACTGTGATGCAATCCACTGCATCAGAAGCACATTGACAAAATGAGTCAGTGACAGGTCACGGTGAGACAGAGCCACCTGAAGATGGGAAATGCTTTGCATGCAGAAGCATCTACATCAAGACTGCTGTACAGCCATTTGCTAAATAAACTGTATTCTTGGCTTATCTGCCAAACCAGTATCTTCACTGCATCATCTGCTTTATCTTAAACTGAAGCAGTAGGAGGAGGGGCCCATTTCTCACTTCCCTGGGAAGGAGACGGCCAAGTGAAAAGCTGCAGAACAGCGGTTCTTTGACTCACAGCAATTAGGCTGCACTCTTGCACAAGGTCTGTAGGGGACGCATGGAGCAGAAGCCACTCATCCAGCCAGAAGAGCCCCTCTCACAGCTGGCTAGAGGACAGGATCAGCACCAGCGAGCACTCCACAGCCCTGAAGCAATGTGGGGCATGCAAGCACAGAGGAACTGCCTACAGCTGTGGAGAGCCAGCAAACCAGCTGAGCCCTCCCCCAGCCCCCATGGCCAGCAGCTGCCTGGAACACTTGCCCTGTGCATGCTCAGAGCAGAACCTGCCTCACTTTCCCTGTGTTTAACACCCTTCCTTTGACAAATGCTGATTTCATCAGCCATGACACCCTGAAGCCATACCAAAGCCAAGAAGGTGACGTTATTTTTTATTTTTGTAATTAAAACTGCATATTAAATACCATTACACAGAGCTGTCAGCTGACAGGGAAGCACTGGCAGGTCCAGTCCTGCACAACCACCGGTCTTCAAAGGCCCCCTGAACACAGCTCTCTGCAGGTCGAGCAGTGCCCTCAGGTGGTCAAACAGATTCCTCGGGTTTGAGACTTATTTTGCCAAAAAGGAGGAAAAAGAAAAAGAGCCAAACACATCTACAGTCCATCTGCAAGCACAAGTCTTTATTTGGCCTTCTCTGACAAACTACAGCTCTTACCAAGTAAGTTAGAGACATGCATCCCATCACTTCCTCGGAATGTTACAGAGCATCAGTTTCACGGCCAACCAAAAAAAAAACGACTAAAACATGCCCTATTAGAGATACTTGTTACAAGCAAGTGATTTCAACTCATACAGACGTCTTTCTCAGAAGCATACTATAAAACACTTGAGAACTGCCCATATCAGAACTCAGGTGTTTGCGCTGGATCTGTGTACCTTCGTAACTACACTTGCAAGCCAAATTTGTTCCTTTGTCTTCAATGTACAGGTGGAATGAAAGCAAACACATTGCTCAGGATCACAATGTACAAACTGGTTTTAATCCCTGATTTGACATCTTTTATTTGTTTTTTTTAAGGATGGTACCTAAAAATCTTTCTTGCATGGTATCAACCCGATGGACCTCGTGTTATTTTTTTATTTGCAGTACACTTCACCATTTGTTTCCAAGTTAGTAAGTTTCAACATTTCTTTCAGTGTACAAAATACCTGTAGCAAGAAAAAAAAAGGACCACTTCTATAGCTGAAGATGATGACGCCCTTCTATCATCATGACTTGTTCAGCTCAACTTCTTCTTCAGACACTAAGTCCATCTCCATTTGAAAACTGAACAGTCCAAACATTTCCTACTGTGGCCAACTCATTCAGTAGTAATGCTTCCTCAACTCATCTTCCTCTTTGTGGTTATCTCGGAATATACCAGACACTCACTGAAGCTGGTCAACGTTAATCCTTCCAGTTCTCCAACTGGAGCCTGGTTAGCAGTGCAGCTGTCACTGGTTATCCAAAAAGAGAGAGATCTTAAGAAGAGCATCTGAATTGGGGAAAAAAAAATAAGCCATTAGTTTCATGCATTTTCTCTGTATTCTGTACCTGAAAAAATTTAACTTGTTTCTAAAAGCAATGAAGAAAAACATATATAAAACCAGCTTTGCAGACCAAGTGAAATGGATCGCCAAGCCCCCTGTTATAGCGCAAGAAAGGACATCGCTCCCAGCTGATCCCTGGGTGCAATAGCTAGCATTTACCAACAAGTCATTCAGAAGATCTGAGTGCAGGTTGCAAAGAACAAGTGTAAAGAGAGCAAGCTCACCCACTGCTACTGAGACCAACACAGGCCCCAGGTGGTAGCCAGGCCTTCAGCCTCCAGGGCTGAGACATCAGCACAGGGCTCTGAAAAACACCCTTTGGGTCTGCCATGTGGAGAGCTACCTTGAACAGTGTCTTCCCTGTAGCGCTCCAAAATCCTCTCCCAGGCCTGCGGGAGGGCTTCCATGTCTGCCGGGCTGTCACAGCTGACACGCAGCAGGAACAGCTTGCTCTCCAGGTACCTTCAGGCTCCATAAGGACAACACAGAGAAAGCAGCACCCACCAGCCCTGCCCGGAGAGCCCCACCACGGAAGGATACAGGTGTCGGTAGAAGCGCTCCACATCCTGCAGCCCCTCTAGCACGTCGGCCAGCGAGGGGCAGCGCGGCCCGCGCTGTAAGGCCGCCGCCAGGCCCAGCTCCGCCGCCCGCTCCTCGTAGAGCCGCAACACGGCAGCCGCGCCGGCCCCCACGGCGTCCCTCACGGCGCGCAGCTCCGTCCTGCGCGGCAGAGCTCAGCTGCGCCCCACAGCCCACACCCGGCCCGGCCCCACCGCCTCCCCCCTCA